>APFE030685166.1:69463-85102 GCA_000404065.3 Pinus taeda | reverse complement strand
AGGAACATCTGCGAAGAGTGATTCTGCTAGCCATCCTTGTAACACTGTCGTGATTGGAAAATTCCAAATCTTACCTGGAATCAGCTGCTACCTGAAACCATCACTCATTCCTCAAAAACTAGTCTTCTTTAAGCTCTTTTCACCTGACTCGTAAAATATGAAAATATTGCCAAGAAATTGGCCTCTCCGGCTCATTAAAAGGCATCAAAAGTGCTATCCCTCCTCTATATTTTAATCTTTTCGGACCTGAGGGATTATTACACAAAAAGATCAAGCGCTTGTCTTGTTCAGCTCGTTAAAACTATCAAAAATTCATCCCTTTTGTATTATTTTATGCTTTTTTAGACTTAAGGGATTATACAACGAAAAAGAATCTTCGGAGTCTTCTTTCTGTTTCTTTCAGACTCTCTAAAATTGTAAGAGACCGAGTTATCTTTGTCGTTAAACTCGTTAAAACTAAATAGCGACAAACTCATCCAATAGGACGAGAACGAGTTTCACTGTTGCTAGGCTCGCTAAAATATAGCGACAGGTTCGCCCGATGGGCGGATTATAGAACAAGCAAATGTTATCCTCGTCAAGCTTGACAAAAATAAAGAGGTACTGGTCAGCAATCATGACACTTTCCTTCCGCATCCATGTTGGGTTGGGTTGTTCCGTTCACTGGTCTTCACCATTGGTCCATCACGCCATCCATCTGTAGGGGTTAACACTACCAATCCATCATTAGTGTCGTCGATATGTTCAAGAGAAGTCATTCAGACAATTCATCTGTGTCTCACCCACTGCAATACATTCATCCTCCATTCCTTCATGACCGCCACCCTAAACCCTATATCGTCAGTTTGTTTTCACATCCAAAATCATTTTCCTCGTTCTATGTTTTTGATGTGGGATTCATTAACGTCCTCCTATGACAGGTCGCTTCTTGTCGATGTCAGCTCATTATCCAAGAAGTTGACTTAGGAGGAACCCTTTCAGTACTTTGAAGCTTGCATGCCTTAATGGCAAGTTTCTCACTTTCAGCGACAGGTTTACATCAATGGCCTTCGACCGAGAGATTTTGTGTGGTGTTCGATGCCAAGTCCTTTTTTCACACCACAAAAATTGTACTCTAGTACCTTGAGGGTCATTGTCATTATTGGTGATTCCTCTCGTGCCTGTTAATAGCTTACATCATTGGCTGGTAATCAGGCGATGTCTTTCCATGTTCGACTCCAAAACATTTTTCACATGGATCGACTTGTACTCCGAGTGAAGATTGGTCAAGTTTTGAAGACCCCAGATCTAGTTTCATCCATCCGGGCTGCGATATATTCAGGAATATAAAAACATCCAGTGTACATCATTGTCAAACAAATGATCATCCAAATCAAAGGATGATGTGTCCATATCATCAGTATGTCACACAAACGATCGTCTATCCTATGTACATGAAAATGAGTTTATAAAGCTGAGCATGGGAATGCCCACCTCAGCTAGATCATGAAAAAATGTTGTCAAATAATGTATTGTATTGTATCTTATTACAGGTCACCTCCCAGCTCAGAACAACTTCGGATCCTCATAGTAAAGCATTTCATCCGACATAAAAAACGATTAATGACCTCATGCTTTAGGGGGCAACTGTTATAGACATTTTTGGGCACTTCAACCCCAGTCATAAATGTCCATAAACTAAGGGCTCTTAAGTCCCTAAAAGTGTTGCTTCACTACCTAAAGGAACAAGGTCAACTGATTACATCATCTCCCAGAAGTTCTCCACTCAAAAATACTCATAAATGGTCAAAACTAGACCATATTGAAAGCTCCATGTAGAGGGTGCGATGCATATCACCTTCCCAATGTACAGGGTGTGATGCATACTATTTTTTTCCTCTGTAGGGTGTGATGGTTAGGAATGGACAAATGGCAGGGACAAAAATGCGAAGTGGAAGATCATGGAATCTTCCAGAAGCTTCCCCTCTGACACTTGCCACCCCATTTTCGACCAGGGATGAGTAAGAGATCATCGTTCTCCAAGTGGAAGAAGGAAATATCAGAGAGAAGAAACTAATCAAGACCCCAAAAGATGACTCACCTCTCTGTAATCATCTATATATGGATCCCTCATCACAGAGATCCAGAGGCTGGAATTTTGTAACTTATAGAGAAGTGTTGTTGGTATTCTGGTGTACATTCACATGTTGGTGATTTTGCTTTGCTTGAGGTGAAGAAGGCTTCTTAGCTGGAGGATGATGCTGGGTCAGAGCTCATGGTTGTAATCCTCTTGCTACTTTTCATCTGAATAAAGATATTCTTGTTTCCTTCCATATTCTTCTATACTTGTTTATATATGCTTGTATATGGTTAATGCACATCTGATCCTACATTATTTTTGAACTTAGATCCTTGTTTCTTGCATAGTAGTATGTTGCTGTGATTCTACAGGTCCTTTTGAAGCTGAGCAGATAAAGAGCAAGCAGCAAAACTCTATAAAAGAAGGAGAGGGAATCGAGCGCAAGACTCAGGTTGGCCCTCTTGGTTCTCTTCTCATCTATTTTCATAAAAGGGATCAATAGTAGACTTTGATTGTTTGTTTCTAAGATAGCCACCCATCTTAGGGGGAATAGCAGCATCCGTGTGGACACTATTCCTGTATAACAACTTTCCTTTCTGAATTCACCCAGGGATGAGTAAGAGATCAAAGAAATCTCCAAGTGGAACCAAGAACTACCAGTGAAATGACACTAATAAAAAACCCAGAGCTGACTCACACCCTTGCAAGACATCTATATATGGATTCCTCATCTAAGAGATCTAAGGGGCTGGAATTTTGTAATTTGTAAGGAAGTGTTGTTGGTTTCTCTTTGAGAAAGAACAATTTATTGTTGGTGATATTGCTTTTCATGAGATGAAGAGGGCTTTGATGCTAGGAGGATGATGTTAGATCAGATAGCTAGGTTGTAACCTCTCTATTACTATTAATAAAGTTGTTTGAGTTTTCCTCCATATAATCGTGTATTTGTGAATATAATTGTATGGTCAATGTATTTCTAATTCGCCATTGTTTATGATATTATAGATTGAGATGCTTTGATGGTTTTTTGTCGCTTTGCCTCTACAAGTATTCTCTAAAGCGAGATAAGTATGAGAGGAGTGGAAAGCTCTATCAAGGGAGAGAGGAAACAAGAAAGGAGTGAAGCAGAAGATCCAGGTTGGTACTCTTTGCTTCTCTCTTATCTATCCCACATAAACGAAATCACAATTTTCTTTGATTGTTTGTTTCTAAGATAGCTACCCATCTTAGTGGGACTAGCAAATCGAAAAGACACTAGTTTTCCCGGAGAAAAAATGTCGACTCCGTTGGGGAGAAATTAGTTTGTTTTTCTGTTATTGTTGTTTGTTTTATAAACTATAGATGGAGCCTAAAGTTAGCCAGCTAGCCTTTGAGCTGCTCTTGCTATGCCAATGTAAAGTAGATGAACGTTGCTTCAGTCAATCTAGGGGTTGGTTTATGAACTGAACATCTAACTTGCAAACATCCTAAGTGCCCTTGTAGCAGCTCAATAGCCTCCTAAGATCATACCGCTGTACTCTGTTTTTACTGTCTATCATAGCTTAGCTGAAATAACTAAACTTAGCTGCAAATTTTGCACAAAAACCCAACTCAGTTTCGCTCCCTGGCTCATTGCACTATCTGTAATTGGAAGCCCATATGCATTGCACCTCCCATGTGTTGCAGGTGAGATGCATCCCTGTTTCCCTTAAGGACATGTGCGATGACTGAGTGATACTATTTCTTTCTATGGAATTTGGTTTTTTCCTCCTTGTTTTCAGCCCTATTTAGTAGTTTTGTTGCATATTATCAGTATCTCATTGCTAAAGCCTTCTTCCTTTACATTACTTAGCCTCCATTGATTGGGATTTTTAAATTTTTTTATGTATTTTTCATCATTTACTGTCCTCCTTTGTTAAGAGCAGCTTAATCAAACTATCATTTTTGATGCAAAACTGTCATAATTGTCATTTTGAGTCAAGAAGAAGAGTGTCATAAAGTCTTCCTCCTCTAGATAGTCCACTGTACTTTTGTCATTGTATTTGATTTGAATTGTCAATATTTGAAGTGTCCAAAGCAATTTTCCATTCGAAATCAAAATTATCATTTTATTCTTCCTTTCATTTTGAAAAGAAATTGTTGAAGTGTCGCTTTAAAGAAAATAGTTTGGATTTGTACTTATTTTTCCTTTTTGGCATTCTCACATTAAGGAAACAAAAAAATAAATACATGCATGTGAATTTGCATTTATACTATATGCGGAAAATGATTTAGGAAAAGTGCATTTAGTGTGTGCTCTTTTCTCTCTGTTGAAAGAATCGTTATCTTCTTTCCTTAGTAGCTAAGATTTTCATTGCTAAAAGAAAATAAACGACTGTTTATCATTTTATATTGCATATTTAGGAATTTTACATCTACATCACGTGGTGAACCTTGAAAGACAAGCTTCTAAAAAAGATCAACTCTAAAATAAATCTCAATGAACATAAAAACACTTTGGAACCTAACACAACACATCTAGAAGTCTAGGCTAGAGACGTGTTCTGGTGCCATAAAACCTAGTAACTGTCATTTTCATCGAAGGTTGGGTGATTCCTCCTCTTTGATATGACAAGTGCCAGTATGTATTTGTGCTCCCCATACTGTCGAGTATATATTGGGAGACCACAATAGGCTGATATCCTTTATCCATAGGAAGTCGTGTCTACCACACTATCGATCGCAATGCACTGGACACAACATTCAAGAAGATTGACTGCCATACGTAAAGTCCCTGGTAATTTATCTTTAATTTACCACTAAGGTGTATATTGCAGTTTTGCGATTGGTTTGGTAATCCCTCTGTCTAGATTTCTAGAGTAGTCACTTTCATTCCTTTTTGACTCCTTAAAAGAAAAGGTCCATCTGAGCACTTGTCACTTCAAGCTCATTAAAAATCAAAGGTGACTAGAGTCATCTTTAGCTTTTCCTCGACTCTTAAAAATTGAGAAAGCAAAGTTGTGTCAAAGTGTCATAAAATTTATTTAATTTGGAAAAAAAAATTCCCTTTAATTTTTGAGTTGATCAAGTAATCCGCAATCGTGGAAGAATGTCAATCAAAACCACATCGTTCACGGAGACTAGTGATTCAACCATCTTTGACTCCAGAAACAAACCATTCCAGGCAAAACGATCTCGTTTAACTGAGTCTATTTCTCTTGGTTTATTTGAAACTTGTGTTTCAACATCATCAGAGATCCCAGTTACTCCAATCATTTCTGGTACATCTGCCTTTACAGAAGAAGTTCTACAATTACAAGAGGACATTAGAACTGATCCTAGCATAATAGTAAACACTTCTATCCTTGAACTAGCTCCATCTATAGCTGATCCAGAAACGGAAGTTCACTTACCTAAACATTTGGAAGTTGAGT
Source organism: Pinus taeda (assembly GCA_000404065.3). Taxonomy (NCBI): domain Eukaryota; kingdom Viridiplantae; phylum Streptophyta; class Pinopsida; order Pinales; family Pinaceae; genus Pinus; species Pinus taeda. The sequence goes on along the minus strand of APFE030685166.1, from coordinate 79,651 downwards.
TCCAGAATTTAGAAGGTGTCACCCCTCCAGTGTCTGTTACTGTAGAAGCTATACCTTCTTTGGCTCCAGAAATATTTTACGGACCTAACAGTCTACCTCTTCCACTTGGACTGATTGCCATAGAAGAGATTATAGAGGATCTTCCATATATTACCCCATTACATTTTGGAATTGGGATCCACTTAGATCCTTCTACTATTGAAGTTAGTTCTTTTAATCATCCTTCATTGCAAGTTCCTGTCGAATCGCTAGGAAATATTTTGGATAGACTAAATATGTCCGAACAACCATCAACATCTAGGACTGTGTCATCTAATACAGCCACAACAGGACTTCCTGTTGCCACTCCGACGATGTTTGCTGGTATACCATTTGTCCCAACTAGTTATCAATCACTAGATGGAGTCCACCCAAGGACTGTTTCGATGACATGGTATGTTCCTACTTGTTCATCTGGAATCCTGTCTGGCATTTCTTATGTTCAAACTCAACAAATTGATCCTACATACCAGTTTCACTTTGGGAAATCCAGTCTTAAAAGGCCGATCTATCCTCGGATTACCACCATATGGAGGGCAGTATGCTTTTCCATTATTTCCTCTTGGAGAACAACCATATGAGAGTTCACAACAAAATTTAGGTCAAACTAGAATTACATCCAGTGGTTAGATATCAATACTACCTCAACAACCAAGAGTTGTATATTCAATACAACCAACTCACCCTATGTCGAATATTCCCACTACACCTGTTATTGTGACTGTGTCGCAAGTACAAGTGCTGCCTGTTGTATGCCAACCTCAAGTCTCTCATGTTGCAATACAACAACTTCTTGTCTCTACAACTCAATCACAACCTCAGGTTAGTGTTTCGTTACCCGGAACAACTCAAGCTCAAACGGGTACTATCACCCCACATCTTGGTCAATCATCCAGTATTGGGCAATAGCAAATGGTCCAAGAACCATGGCTTGTACAATATCAACAACCGTAGTTCTAGCAAGCTTACCAAGGACCTGAGTAACAAGGATTTGTAGGTAGTGGGCAACCACATTTTCAAAATGGTTATCAACAACCATACTATAATGGTTATGCACACCAACCTTATCAAAGTTATCAACATCAAATTCATGATGTTGGTGTGCAAAGACCTACTGCTCAGGCGATCCCATCTTATCCTGGGTATGCTTCGCCAAACATGAATCAACAGTTGCCCTTTATGGAAACTTTAGAATTACCGGATCTGAATGGCTAACAAATAATCCAATTGCTTACACCCCTTGGTGCCCGGCAATTCCTCATAAACGTCCCTATGATATTTCTAGATTCAATGGAAATCCAGGTGAAGATTCGTCGAATCACGTAATGAATTTTCATTTGTGGTGCTCATCTAACACCCTAAATTATGATTCAATTAGGCTTTGCCTTTTTCAGTGAACACTAATTGGTCCAGTGGTAAAATGGTATATTGAATTACCTAGAGCTTTATTTGATAACTTCAACACCCTTGCCACTACCTTTCTAACCCACTTTCAGTTACCCATAAGGTACAAAATGTGAACAGAAATCCTTACCAACTTTAAACAGACAACAACCACTCACATATCTAATCATATTCATGAGTGATGACATCATCATCGAATGGTAAAAACATATGTTCCTGATCAGCTTCTAGCTGAGTGATTTATTAAGTCATTATTGCCTTCTATTACTAAAGATGTGGCGAAGGGAGGAGTTTTCACTAAAGATAAAGTCATTGCTCATGCATAATATTTGGACCTGATCTATGCTCAGTTTGGCACACTCTATGACAAAATTCTTGATGCTCCTAGACCAGAATTTTCCATTCCTCTTCGTCCTAAATTGAACAGGTACTGTCATGTTGGAGATGGCATGATTGGTACCTCGAGTACAGAAACAACAAAAGCCCCATCTGGTAAATCCCTTACAGTTTCAAGTCAAAAGGTAAATGATAAACTTCTTGCCACAGAGGTTAATGTTGTGTCATCTGACAAGGGAAAAGAACCAAAGAAACCAAGGCGAAAGAAGAAAGGGAAAATTAAAAAGAAGAAATAGGAAGATTCAACTCTTGAGAAGCCTTCTGGAAACCATACTAGGTGAAAGAAACATAATCAGCCATGTTTCATATGTAATGAGGACCATTATACCAAAAATTGTCCACATCGAGCTGAGGTCATGAAATTTTAAAAAAATTCAAGTACCTTGGCACTATTGATTAATCCATTTCCAAACTCGAAAACTAATATGGTTGCTATCAATCATGCTTCGCCATCCCAAGTGCTTATGTTGTCCATCTTGAAACAGCAAAATGATGCTTTGATATCAACAAGGAATAAAGATTATAGGAATCCACAGATGTCGAACAACAAGGCTACAGATCAACCCAGTAGTTTGACAACAACTTTGTCAGAAGTTGTACCACCCATCATTCTTGAATTAACTATAAAGCCACCAAAGGAGTAGTACATAAATTGACATTTAATCCTCGTTCTCGAGCAGCACAAAATTATAATATAGTGGAGGATCTGGCTCAATCGCCATCCACTATGTCGACACTTGAAGTACTGCATAATTTCCCATCCCAAAAGCAGGATTTATTATCAGCAATAGGTGGGATTGACCCAATGGATTCAAATCTTGTGGCTTTTAACCATAAAGGATATGAACCTCAGTTTTCGGCCCAACTTGCTTTCCTTATACAAGTAAAAGCCTTCAACAAAACTATTCATCAAACAATCATTGGCGAGGGGGCATCTACCTATATTATGTCAATGAGTTACTCGAAAACTTTAGGCTCACCACCCTTGTCACGATCATCAATGACGTTAAAAGAATTTGATGGAAGGACATAAACACCATATGGGATATTAAGTAACTTGCAAGTTGAACTGGGAGGCAAGACAGTAGAAATTGAATTCGATGTCATTGATGGAAACCTTGACTACAATATCCTACTGGGACGACCCTGGATTTATGATATGGTTGTTGTTGTGTCAACATATTTAAGAAAGATTACATTTCCCTTACAAGGAGGAATTACAATTGTTGACCAACTAACCTTTTCCCCAATAGTTCACATGCTACTGGAAGCATTCCATTAATCCATGGAAACTCTCAAATGCTTCAAAATGTCAGAGTAGGTCTCCTTAAAGAATCTTTCTTAATGGGTACTTTTTCCCTCCCACCTCCGAGTAATCTGGTGGAAGTGGCCACAGTGGAAACTTGTCACATGATATCTTCTACATCATCAAAGATTAAGAAGAACTCAGACCCTTTTTATAGTGTGGATCATCACTGGGTGTTGCCCCAAAGCCCTATAGAATTGTTGTAGCAATCAATTTTCTGGGCATGGGCGGTAAAACCAAATCAACACTCAACAAGTGTTTGGATAGACAAGTCTCTAGAGTATGGCACCTCTTCCGATCCTTGGTCTCGTGTACATTCTATAGACAAAGGAATCATTTAGTCCATGATGATAGGAGAGGCACCATGGGAAGATTTCCACCATCATTCCCATCTTCAAGATAACAACGAAGATTATTCCAGCGACCTTAATCATCCTTTAGTTTTTTATTTTCTATCAAATACTGTAAATACGGTGGATTTTGAGGGAAATCTATCCAATATCGTGGAAACTATCGCCATTAATATCTCGACCAAAACTAATGTTGTAGAGAATATTCATGCTGGAAAATCTTGTTCTCCTTTAGAAATAGAATTATCTTGCGCTCTCTTTCGCGAATTCAGAGATGTCTTTACATGGTCATATGAAGAAATGCCAGGCATCGGCTTGAGTATCGTTGAGAATGAAATCAAGATGTATCCAAATGTCAAACCAGTACGACAATGGTTTCAATCAGTGCACCCAAAGAAATCTACTTCCTTTAAGCTAGAAATTAAAAAAAAATTACATGCTGGTTTCATTTACCCTGTTCCTCTAATAGATTAGGTATCAAATATTATTCCTGTGATGAAAAAGTAAGGAACGATTAGAGTGTGTGGATTATAGGGATGTAAACCAAGCTTGTCTGAAGGACAACTACCCTACACCCTTCATCGACTAAATAATTGATGAATGTGCCAAATGCAAAATTGTTTCCTTCATGGATGATTTTCTGGATACAATGAAATAAATATCCTCCCATAGGACTAGTCGAAGGCTGCCTTTATATGTCCGCGGGGCACATTTGCGTATTGTAAACCACCTTTCAGTTTGAAGAACGCAACGGAAACTTTTTAGAGGGCAATGAAATATGCTGTCCATGACATCAAGCACATTATTCAACTGTATCTCGATGATTTACCGGCTCATTTGCGAAAGCGGATTAATCACCCGCAACATTTGAGAGCTATATTTCTTCGTTGCCGACACTACAAGATACAACTCAATCCACACAAGTGTGTGATTTGTGTTGGTTCTTGTCGGTTACGAGGTTTCATAGTTTCTAAGGATGGAATTCGACTCGACTGATGTGAGGTTCAGGCAATCATCGACATGCCTCCACCTTCAAATTTGCTTCAGATTCAAAAACTGCAAGGGAAAGCAAACTTTCGAAGGAGGTTCATTCCAAATTATGCCAAACTTGTTAAAGGTTATACACGTCTTTTGAAAAAAGAAGTACCCTTCAACTAGGAACAGGTTGTGCAAGCTTCCCTTGATGCTTTAAAATGTTCCCTAGTAAAAGCATCATTAATGTATGCTCCTGATTATCAAAAAGACTTTAACCTGTATCTCACTGCTACAGATACAACCATAGCCATGATTTCAGTACAAGAAGACAATGGAATAGGACATGTTGTGTATTATTTAAGCCACAACTTAAATTATACAAAGAGAAAGTACTCCTATGTTGAAAAGCTGGCTTTAGCAGCTATTCAAGCGGTGCAAAGATTTTGACACTATATACGTTTTCGCAAAACTACCATTTTGTCAGATTACAACCCTATGACTTACATTCTGTTGCATCAATTTCTAGGGGGAAAATATTCCAAGCGGATAGCCATTTTGCAAGATTTAGATCTAGAATTCACCAAATCCAAATCCAAGAAATCTCCAGTCTTCACGGAGTTAATTTTTGAATTCCCATTGTTGTCCAATGATTTAACATCTAAAGCATCAATTGTGGATGAAACTCTATTTATGATATCGTCAAGTGACCCATGGTACGGAGATATACTGATCTATCTCCAAACCCAAACATTTAGGCCTAACACCTCTTGCACTGAAGAGTGACGTACTCAATACCAAGCAAAATACTACATGATCGTCAGTGATACACTTTACCATTGTGTTGTCAATATAGTTCTATGAAGGGTGCCTCACGCATGAGGAGGCTGAAAAAGTCCTAAATGACTATCATTTAGGCGCATGTGGGGGGCATCAATCTGGTTACACCACTGCACAAAAGATCTTATGAGCTCGTTACTTCTGGCCCATAATATTCAAAGATTGCATAATCGCCATCAGAAGTTGCCATGCTTGTCAGATTTTTGACTGCAAAACTAGATCACCACCTGCTCCACTACATCCAGTAGTTTCTGTTGGGCCATTCACTAAATGGGGCATAAATTTCATGACATGTAACCCCACCTCAGCTGAGGGGCATGAGTATATCATAGTCGTTGTCGACTATTTTACAAAATGGGCCAAGGTGATGCCTACATTAAACAACAGTGGCGAAATGGCTACTCTTTTCTTTTTCAATCATGTAGTCTCTAGATTTGGTGTTCCATAGGCTATAGACACAGATCATGGATCATTCACAATGACATAATGGTTGAATTGGCTACCAAATTAGGATTGTCCCATGAAAGTTCTACTCCATAGTATCCACAAGCTAACGGACAAGTTAAGGCCATCAACAAAGTCCTGAAGTAAATGTTGCAAAGGATGATTGGGGTCCACAAATAGAATTGGCACTTAATACTGTACTCAACACTATGGACATATAGGACATCAGTGAGAAATGCGACCGGATTCACACCCTTTCAGTTGGTGTATGGCCTAGAAGTTGTCTTACCAATTTAGTGTGAAATTTCATCTCTCAAGCTGGCAATCGATCTACTTCCCAAAAGTTTCTAGGAAGAGGCTCATTTCTTGGAACCAATCCACTTGGATGAAACCTGTCATGACACCACGCTGGCTAACGAAGCACATAAGAAATGTGTCAAAGTGCAATTTGACAGAAATATCAAGCCTCATGTTTTCTTAGAAGGCGACCTAGTCTTGCTTTATGATTAGGACTCCGATAAATTGGGAGCAGATAAGTTCAAACCATTATGGATGGGCCCCTATATTTTTAAATGAGTATTAGCAAAAGGAGCCTACAAGATGGTATATTACAACGGGATTCCACTGTCGCAACCCCGAAATGGATTGTATCTTAAGCGTTACTATGCTTGATTAAGTGTAGTAATATCTTTATATATATGCTTTTGTTACATTTTTGTTTTCATCAAGAGTTTTCATTTTGGTTAAGAAATCCACTTTGAATTTGTTCAAGATGTCAAACCTTTTGGAAACATTCATTGGGTATGCCGACGGATCTAGTCATAGTACGTGGAACCTATCTTCTACAGCCTAGGCCATTTTTGCTCCAAGCGGTGAGTTAGTGAGTTTTAGGGGGATATGTATTGGTCGATCAACGAACAACATCGTTGAGTATAGTGTGTTGATGGAGCTTCTCTCTGATGCCATTTCACATGGCATACACCAACTTGTTGTCAAGCTAGATTCACTACTCGTCGTTCTACAACTTACTAGCATATATTCTGTTCGGAACTCAGCTATCTATCATATGTTCCTAAGAGTCAGGATTTTGGAAAGGCAGTTTGATTCCATTCAATATCAACACACTTCCATAAACTTAAACACATTAACTGATTCATTAGCAAATTATTTGTTAGATAGAAATTTGCAGCACTTGTAGAGAAAAGCATTTCAAATTAACATTTGCATCCGGATCACACAACTTAACCAAGATAAAAATCCGAAAATCAAAAATATATAACTTCTTATAGTTTTTACAAAATGTTTTGTGTCCAAGACAAGATCAGTCACACGACCAAGAAACTCAAAAATGAATGCAAGTAAGCACCCTAGGCTAATGATGCTGGTGATAACATGTCACTGCCTATACGATCATACACAAGCCTAGTCCATCAACTCGCCACACCAGTAGTATGGCATTGTAACCTCAGAGGTAACTCATTGGTCCTCACATCTTGAATACCAAGAGTGAGGCCCTCGACCTGATCTTGCAACATTGCTAGGGTCTCTGCTATGTCCAGATCATAAAGGATAGCCCTCCCTACAACCTCTCCTACTAGGATGTTAGCTGCCACCCTTGGGCATGCTGCCGGTCGCACTAGCCCAACATCTGCACAAATATATGAGTTTGATTAGTCTTGATAACATTTTAAAAACACTAAAACATTATAAAACTAATAAACAAAGATATGGTCAAATCATCTTACCCATAACACCCCACTGCTCGCCATCTAATAATGCCAAATATGGGTTGCCTTAGAAATCCATCCCAACATATGGATACTCCACAAAGACCATCTCTTGACGATTGAACCACTCAAAGAAGGCATCAGAGAAATAAATCTATGACTGGCAAGCATGTCTAGCCATGAAATCAACCCATCTTTGCGTCCATGGTTCCCTTGGTGTTGGCATTCCTAATGATATGTATTGTGGCTGCATGAGTGGAATCCTCTCTAAGGCGAAAGTAGTCAAAATGGAACCATAGCCAAAGTTCTTGGATCTTCCATTCTTTACCTTGGAGAGATGTTCTTTTATAACTAGAAGTACCGCCTCAGACAGTTGAATAGCTTTGGTTCCAAGCATTCCAGGGTGTATTGCATATAAGATCGTTTGGCCAAATGAAGAGCCATGCTACCAACCAATCTAGCAAAGGTGAACAAAATGGTTCTCAAGGACTATTAGTGACATCTCAGATATTGATCTTGCTATCCTTGCTAGGCTGAGATCCATCTCTACAAAACTGGTGAATATAATCCCTCACAGATTCATCCCCATGGGTGGATCCTTACAGTGAGAGAGGGGCACCACATCTCGACAACCGCGTCAAAAAGTAGATATCCTCGACTGTCATTGGAATGGATTTTCCTCTAATCTGGAATACCTGGTTGATCAAATCCCATGCATCGAGAAAATATTGCAACAAACTGATTTTTTGCCTCATGCTAGATATGTGGAAGAATTTGAGCAAACCGTAGTTCCTAATGCAATAACTATGCCTCGGTCATGTAAGGCAGTCATGTCCTCTTCTTCATGTTCACATTCACACCATGGGATGACCATATTGATCCAATAAATCTCTAAAACATAAATAAAATATAAATTAGGATCCTAATTTGAGCAAAAATAGGCAAACTTTTCATGAAAAATCACTGTATAAAGCAATGTTACTTGGGAGCGGGAGCGGGAGCGACCATTTTCAGAAGCTCCCAGTTTGGGAGCGAATCCGGGAGCGATTTTTTAAAAATATATATATATTTTATAATTTTTAATTTTTGATACATATATGTCAACAAAAACATGTAGAATGATGAATTAGACATAAAAAACATAAAAAAACATAGATTGATCATTGAACCATATCACATCAATCATCTAGAAATTATAATCGTCATCAACCATGTCCACAAGATAGTAATTTTACACATATTTACAACTGCAACATATTGAGTCTCATGAATCATGATTCATCACATTCAATCTTAAAGTTTCAACTTCAAGTTTTTAAAATTGAAATTCAATAGCATTTATCATCATTGATCACCAAAGTTGTACAGGTACTTGTAAGCTAAGTTTAACCATTACAAGAAGTAATATCTTAGATATTTCTAAGTCCTAACTTCTAACTGTTAACATGATATGAAATTTTATAAATTTATAAAATGAAACATGAATAATGAAATGAAATGAAACAACTTTAGTCTTTCACGAAGCATCATATTCATAATTCACAATCATTACCAATGAGTTATAATTGCCAAGGCCCAACTTCAAACTTCAAATTTTCATTGTCACAGTGATATATTGTTTACAAAAAATATCATTATGATATGAAAGAGTCAAGAGTCAAGAGTCAAGGACTCAAAACTCAACTGTTATGAAAACTAAAGTCCAATAGAAACTAAAAAAGACAAGTAAACTGTAAATGATAAATCTACATGTGGCCCTTGCCACGAGAGTCTCTAGGAGTATAAGGAGGTCGTGGTGGTCTTCTCGGAGGCTCCCGCACAGACCGACGACTAGAACTAGAACCTCCACGTGAGGGTGTAGATGAAGGTGGCAGCAGCAAAGGAACAAGACTCGGACCTCGAGCACTGCTACTGGATGGTGGAGGTGGAGGTGGAAGTGGCATGGAAGCATCATCTTCATCCCTTACAAGTTCCTCTTCCAATTCTTCAATATGTACAATGCCATCCTCCAAATTGTCATCCTCTGTGTGATTGTCCCAAATTCTATATGTGGGATCCTCATTAGCCCGATCACAGTAATGACTCAACAACCTCAAGTTGTAGTGCACATAAACCAAGCTTTCTGCTCGGTTTTCATTGAGTCTGTTCCTTTTCACATTGTGTATGTAGCTGTAGGTGCTCCAACACCTTTCTGCAGAAGAAGTATTTACAACCTGTGAAAGAACGTTTTTTTCCAATTTTGGCAAAAGTCCCTGCCCACCATATGTTTCCCACCATGTGAGAGTATCAAATCTATCTCTATCGTCCATTGCATGGAAGTTACCATACAAACAGTGCCACTGAAGTATCTGCCTATTTCAAGGCGCACAGCTGCACATTCCTCCCTATCAGGTACCAAGTTTTCTAATGCTTCCAGATATCCTCTAGTTACCCTTGGATCTAAATGGGGTTTGTTCCTAACCCCACCCCCTGCTGCAGGTTGGCCCAACCAAGACGTAGAGTAGTATTTTGGCGTAAGGATATATGCCAAGCAATGTAGTGGAAGATTAAGTCTAATCCAACGTTCACACACACAATCATGAATCAGTTTGTACAAGTTGGGATCTCTGTTATGAACAACATCTTTTATTTTCCCCAACATGGTGTCCATCTGCTCATACACCTTGCCAATCACTGGTTTGTCTGTATCTGCAAACCGAATCATGTGATA
>APFE030685166.1:23483-61851 GCA_000404065.3 Pinus taeda | reverse complement strand
GTCACAACTACCCCTCCTACAGTTATAACAGCAGTGCCTCCCACTGTCCCGGCATCAACAACAGAAATCACCACAAGCACCCCAGCAACAGCACCAGGCAGCAGTACAACTATGATTACAAAACAATTAATAAAAGCCATGGAGGATTTGAAACTCCAAGTATCAGAGCTGAAGTAAGTCAAAGAAAAATTGGCAAAGGTTGAATAGAGCTATGATAAATCCAAGATGAATGTGGCCGAGAAAACAAGGGAGATCAAAGCATTGGAGAACAAGGTAAGAGCCTTGAAGAATGATCTCTCTCTGGATAAGCCTCTGGCAGAAATCAGAGGAATTTTGTGGACCAACATCACTCAATCCCTTAGTGATGTGTGGAGGTCTATTCAAACCATTTATGAACAAATTGATTTGATAAGAGTGGCCCAAGTGGAAATTCAGAAAACAAGAGCATTATTTGGACAGATGCCTGAGCAAGCTAACAGGCTAATACATTTTTTGAATACCAAGACTAGTGAAAAACTAGAAGCACTAGGTATAAGAGACAGAACAGATACTATTATGGACATAAAAAGAGTTCTAACCATGAGAAGTCTAATGCAAAACTTGGACAGAAGATGCCAGGACATGCAGGTAGAGGTTTATTCTTTCACAGGAAAATTTACAGTCCTGCATCAAAAAGGTTTGCCAAGTCCTCTGGGAAGTAACGATCATCTGATGAAGCATAAGGACTATGTACATAAATTAAATACATATGTTGCTAATCAAGCTAATGCATCTTCAAGCACTGCAGGAGAGAAGGCACTTCCATCTGGCCAGTCCCTTTATGACAGCCTGGAAAATCTATTCTACATAGAGCATGAGGTAAGACATCTGTTCACCATCCCACCTAATTTCTTCAGGTACACAGAGACTGACGAGACTTTAAGGAAGCTGCAAAGACACAAATTACCAGGACCAGAGTGGTGGAAAAGCATGTTAGAGATCCTGTAAATTATCTTTGGTCAATTCAAAATTTTGGACCATCTGCTATAATATGGAGAATAGGAATGAATCACATTCACGTGGTTCAAAGCGCATCACATCAGAGTTAAAGAAAATCCAGCCAGGCAAAAAAACCGGCACAGAGGATCAGTAGAAAACAGCTGGGAACTGACTTGCAGCACCTACCTCCAGTACATCTCATAAAGACGGATCAACTAGCGCAGCATGAATTTATTGCATCTATTTATTGTCTCCCTGTTTTCGAGACTGTCTGTCTCTATCTATGTAAAAGAAGCATTAAATTGTCAGCAGATATTATTTCTATCAGATATTTTGTATAATATCTTGACATCTTTGTATAAATACCCCCCTAGACGAAGTATTTGGGGTTGGTTGGTAACTGGTGAATGTTCGTAGTTTTGACTGTAATACTGAACAATTTTGGAAATAAAAGGTTGTTGGAACCATTTTGTCGAGCTCACTGGATGAAGAATTGATGCTAAGGACCGTGTTACAGAATTCTTGAATCGTTTTTATGGATCAATAAGTCCCTTCTAACTTGTGTCTTACAGTTTCTGTGTTTACTATATCATATAATGTTTCATGATCTAAATAATAGAGAAAAAGAATAACTCAGAATTTGTTTGTTTGCACTCTGTGTTCAGTCTCTGTTATTATTAATGTTTTCTTCAGAATCAACATAAACATGAATTCTTAATTGCTCATGTTTCCCCTGGTCCTTTCATCTTGAATATTAGCTAAGGAATTCTTAATTGCTTCTTAGCAGTAGTCATCCATTTTCCCTCTGTCAACATGATGAAGGATTCTTAGTTGCCCTTCACCCATTGACTCCATTCCATGTGATTCTAACCTATAAATTGTTCCATATTCGAGCACCTTGCTCTGTGATAAATCCTCTGGTAAGAAACCTAACCCAGGAAGCCATCCCCCTTTGACTCCATCATGGCCAATGGACTGAAATGTTTCAGTTTTACCTCATTGTACTATTGAGCCCCCCTCCTTCCAACCAAACTCAAAACAAAACCCTTGTACTTCATAACTAGCCTAATATACCTCAAAACCAAGCTAAAGTATAAAGAGAGAGCTCTCTCTGGATGCAAATTGGCTAGAACCTGTATCTAAAAGATTGGTCTGTGGTTACCTCGGCCGTATTCCCTTTCCTACAACTTTTGGGGAACAACCTGAGTGATAACACCAGACACGTCCTTGCACAAACTGCAGCTATAGAACTTCTCTCCAAGCCCCCAAAACATATCTACATAACTTCTCAGTTTCAGCGTAATTCTGGCAATTGTTGACAACCATTTTTTTGTCTTTGGATGTATTCAGTTCATTGTACATGGGCGTCTATTGCTGAAGTTGACAGGGGGGTTTTTGATTTGGAAAATAACTTCCAGCAAATGGGTACCGCTCCTTCTTCTCTAAAGGAGTCTCAGTGGACTGGACTTCGGACAAAGTCTCTTCGATGACAGCATAAGATGATTGTGCCTTGCGAAGGGCGAATTTAGACTTCAATTGGTCAAATAGAAGTTGTTTTTCTTCCTAACTCTTTGACATTTCTCCATAGGAACCGAGGTTAGGAATAGAATTGGGGTTTTGTTTGAGTTGCAGAGTAGGCCTGGATAGGAACGAATGCATAGAAGCCTGGTGCTTTATGGGGTTGATTATCATTTCTTTTCAGCAGAAATCATACCACGACTTCCTTTTTACCAATACCACACAACAACGCATAGCCAAGACTAGTATTAACACAGTCTTACCAATAACAAACTCAATAACGCAACGCCCTCTCAAATATTAACACATAGACTTACCATTAACACACTGTCTTAAAAAATGTTTAACTCGATGAAAAAAGGATTAACACACATTCAACATATACACCTGGGCAACACAACCAATGACGCTAACTCTGATATTATAAACTACAACACCAACTCTGATATTACATACTGCAATGCTAAGATGCGTGAGGCAGCAATGCTAAGCTCCTACAATGCTCCCTTAACTTCGCTTGGCTTCTCAATAGCTAAATATCAACACATAACAATGCATTGCAACATGAAATAAGAATTATGCATTCTGTCAACACACTGAACTGGGCATGTGATCAATGCACCAAAGTTATCATCCTCCAGTGCAACCTCCATGCTCACCGCACGAAACTATTTCATATATGCAACATCAAACTTTCAATCCACGGAAATCCAGTCGATTGAGCATGAAGTTTGTGACAGGGAGAAGATAGGTTCTCTTGATAGTCACATTCTTTGATTCAGAGCAGGAATTTGGAGAGTAGCGGTAGGTTAACGCAATGTTTAATGCAATCAGGTAGAGAGAGTATGTAGCAGAGAATAATGGAAAGACTTTAGTTGGGGAATGCAGATTCAGAAAATGGCTTGTATATCAACAAAGATTTCTTCTTGCGCGATTCTTCTAAGACTGGAATCAGTCTTTCTAGGAATAATAATGACAGTTCTGACACATAGGAAGGCCGCAGGAAGGTAAGGTGCTCAGGAGCGTCAGGTATGCATGGAATGTTACAGGTAATGAAGATGAGGCCAATGCTATTCAAGGAAACTCAAACACAGGTAACGAAGACCACGCTGATATAAAACATTTGAATTTGCAGACCTAACACGCCAATTTTACTATTCTAGGATTATGGGTAGAGGTGCAGGACTGACATGCACATAAAAGGACACATAAAAACAAGTGGCTCACACTTGAGCAGGGCAGGAGATCGCCCGCTCTGATACCATGTTAAACGCACACATGGAAGCAACATAATATGAAAGATAAAACATGAGAGTACATTTTTATTAACAAAACATATACATTTATAGTACATGGTTTGACCGTTGGGTTCCACATCCCAAGGTCTCTTGGACTTCGTTTGTCTATTCGGCTTCCACACTAACCCATAGAGGATTAGGTGTCCAACACATCCCAACCACTCAGGTAACCAACACATCAACATCATAACAACCAACAACACCATGATGAAATAAAATGCATACAATGACCTCACAATGCATGTTTGGCCTACTATACATGCATAACTATAACCATGACAATGCATGCATAATAACATATGGACACTGACATGCATAACAAATTCATATACAAATGACATGCATTAATGACTAAAGCATCCCAACAGCAACATCATCAACCTTCACATGGAAACATCACTACAACCATGATCAACACCATGTAAATGCAAAAGAACATGGACTACAAGCATAAGGAACACATATGCAACCGATATGAATGCATGACCAACACATTGCCCATCTAGTCTGAGGGGTGAACCATGCTCTGCTACCACTCTATAACACCCTCCTCCCACATTTACCCAAGTAATCGGCCAACCGGGGTAAACATGTGATGAGAAGTTACTATGATATGATTCGACTCCCTATGTGTCAATTAAGGAAGTGGAACCAGCAAAACACATCACACATACCTTCCACATTAGCAACATAACTCCTAGGAGCCATCCCAACCACTCAAGTAACCAACCCTTAAGACCAACTGAAGTTTTAGACCATTAAACCCCGGATGCTCCCTTGATATGGGCAAGCATGCATCCAAGAGGCTCCAAACGCTCCCACAGTATGGGTAAGCATGCGTCTAGGGAATTTTCTGCCCAGTGTTGTGCCTACGTCTCCAGTATTTGAGCCACTTTTCAGGCCCAAAGCCCAGGTCACTGCCCAGAACAAAATGACACTTTCAAAACTGAAATATAACAACATAACAATGATACAATTGCAATTACTTGAACAAGGACTTGAATGGACCCCTACTAGAAATGATAGGAATTTCGTCAAACATGTCACAAATATGTAATCTACAAGTTTAAACAACGTATCTGAGCATAGGGGTCCCATACTCATTTGAGAATCGCTAAGAGGCATTGATGCCTCAACACACTAACTTCCATTTCATCCATTAGACCATAGATATATTGTTCATTCATTTACAAGTAAAAACATGATGAGAGCCATACATTTCCACTATCATAATACATGTGCATAACTAGTATAATAACAACAAAAATACCAATGAAACAACAACCATATAATCCTCATATAAACTAGTATAATACTCATGAAATAACAAGCAGAAATAACCTCATATTAACAATGCAAAGGCCAACCAGTTGTGGGACTTCCACGAGCCACCCAACCGTAGACATGGTTGAGCCAAATCTCTCTTCAGTCAGTCACCCCCATGCCATATTCCAAACATGAATGTGGGATCCCATAAAATGTTAGGTCCCTATAGTACTAGTGTAGCCCCTTATTGTTATTAGTGCAACCCCCTTATTGTATTATTGTGCCCCTTAGAAGCCCACTATTTTTATTGTTGCGCCCTTATAATATTATTGTTATGTTGATTCTGATTATATTTTGACCCCTTAGACTCCTATATATAGAAAGGAGGTATTGTCATTTGTATCATCCAATAATTATTTATTTGTGTAATGTAAAGGAGGTTTCCCCCTCGAAAAGGCTGATTTTGAAGTCGTTGATCTATCTTTTCTTCTATTTTGTGAGTTGGTTGCATAACATTTGGTATCAGAGCTTTGGATTCTAGGGTTTCGTTGCTCCAGACAGGTCATCTTAGATTTTTCGCTATAATTTTTTTCTACGAAGTTTCAAAAGATAAAATTAAAACCCATTTGAGAAGAAATATTGATGAACCTCAAGTCTAAATTTTGGATCTTTTCTCACTACATTTGTGGAGATATGATCCAAGGACGTTAAGGTTATTGCAGGATCTCGAATTACATCACAAATAGGCGACCTTGGGAAAATCATCATAACTTTTTGTCTAAGCATCAGATTAAAATTTCGTAAGAAGTTAAAGAAATAGGACATGCTTTAGTTTTTTGTATCGTTTTTAGGTCTAATCGTCGAAACAATGACACATGGAAGGTCGTACAAGTTCTCTCTACTAAACTAGTCTATAATCAGGTCATCGTGGGAGATTTGGCATAACTCTTTCTTGAAGAATCCGATATTGATCAGAATGGTGGGGTTAGAAAGATGACTTATAGGGCTACTAAGAGAAGAAATTTTAGACCTTGGAGATCCAGACTTACAGAGATACAACAAATTCAATATCGATCTCCTACAAAGAGAAAACATGTGTGTAGTTTAAAAAAAAAAATTGCATAAGTTTGGTTTGAAAAATTAGTTTGAAGTGATTCAAAGGGAATAGTGAAGCATAATTATCATTAATTGATGCCCCGCAGAAATAAAATGGAAACACCTAGTAAGAAACCTGAAAGCTCTACCATGACTCATGAAGAAGAGGAAGAAATGCAACATGATATATCAAAATTACGAGACCAAGTGCAACAAATTTCATTCTCACAAAAAGTAATAAAAGCCAAGATGGATGGTTTAAAGAAAGGCATGGAAGCTAAGATGGATGGTTTAGAAGCAAAACTAAAATAAAACATTGAAGATGTGAAGAAATACATGGAAGGTTTGGCATGAGGTTTGGCAAAGTTGCTACATGAAATGATTCCTAATGGTCAAAAGGTAGTAGAGGAAACTCATGATGAGAACAAAAGTAATGTTAATCGTGATTTCATAGAATATAACGTTTGATTGAAGACTCACCATGTTCCAAAGATCAACATGTGGAAGTTTGATGACAAGGATCCCGTAAAATGGATACTACAAATGGAACAATATTTCGATCTCCATAATGTGCAAAAACACAAAAGGTACGCGTTGCAACTTTATATTTGGAACCCAATCAGTTTGTATGGTATTGATGGCTTTTCTCTCATAAACAAATTGTCACTTGGTCAATTTTTATGGAGGAAATGATAGAACATTATGAGGATACAAAAACAACACCTTCTTTAGCCAATTGATAAATCTCAAACAAAAGGGTTCAATGGTGGAGCACATTGAGGAATTCCAAAAATTAAATATAAGGGTAAAAGGTATTCCAGAGGAGCATAGGATTGATGTGTTCATAGGGACTTTAAAAGATAACATCCAACATGAGGTTCGCCTTTGGGAACCTGATTCAATTGAGAAGGCATTCAGGTTGGCAAGAAAAATTGAAAGCAAAATTATGGCAACAAGGAAGCCTACCACTCACAACTATAAATATGTAAGTGTTGTTGCCCCTAGCCTTCCACAACCTACACGGTTGACACCACAATAATTGGAAGAAAAAAGAGTAAGAGGGCTTTGTTACAACTGTGATAGCAAATACGCTAAAAGTCATAAGTGTGCTGAGAAGAAATTATTTTACATAGATTGTGAAGAGGAGGAAGAAAATGAACAAAAAACATAAAAATAAGAGGATATACACCAGGAACCAAACCTAGAGAAAGAAGAAATGAATCTGACCACATCTTGTAATGCATCGGCATGAATTACCACTCCTCAAACCCTCAAGATAGAAGGACATATCAAGAAGAAAAATGTAATAGTGTTGATTGATTCGCGTAGTAACCATAATTTTATTCATGTAAGATAGCCAAGGAATTGATTTTCTTCCTATATCTAGCACCAGAGTGTCAAGTGATGGTTGCAAATGGAGGAACCATAAATTGCTCTCGAAAGTTCCATATTATAAAGTTATCTATGGGAGCATATGTATTGAATAGTTCAATGCTTTCCATTCCAATGGGTGGTGTTGAAGTTGTACTAGGAGTCCAATGGCTACAATATTTGGGTACGATAGCTAATGGATTAAGTGGTTTCCCCTTGTTGAATGGTGGTATAACACTTGCTTCCATACTGAAGCAAAAATGACTTCATTTATGGCACTTTTTGGATATCATCCATCATCAGTCACATCATATTTAAGAGAAAATTCTAAGGTTCAAGCAATGGAAGATCACATTGAGCATCAACAACAAGTTCTCCAACTTTTAAAGGATAACCTCAATTTGGCTCAGAATAGAATGAAACAACAGGCATATCAACATCATAGCGAAAGAAGTTTTATGTAGGTGACTGGGTATTTCTATGACTACAGCCATACAAACAAATGTCCCTCAAGCAAGCTAAGAAGAATAATAAATTATCACCAAAGTATTATGGTCTGTACAAGGTGTTACAAAAGATTGGTACTATGGCATACAAATTGGAGCTTCCTACATCTTTACCAATGCAGCCAATTTTCCATGTGTCATGCTTAAAGAAGGTTATAGGTGACAAGATCCCAGTTCAAACAATATTTCTAGAACTTGACGAGGAAGGAAAAATCATATTGGAACTTGAATCGGTCACAGAAACAAGAAATCAACAACTAAGAAATTGATCAATTTCAGAGTATCTCATCAATTGAAAGAATTTACGGGTTGAAGATTCCACATGGGAGGATGAGAATTTTATACAGAAGCATCCATAACTACTCAAACATTGGGGACAGCAATTTTTTGAAGGAGAGGGGCATGTTAGGTCCCTATACTACTAGTGTAGCCCCTTATTGTTATTAGTGCAACCCCCTTATTGTGTTGTTGTGCCCATGTAGACCCCATATTGTTATTATTGTGCCCCTTAGAAGCCCTCTAGTTTTATTGTTGTGCCCTTAGAATATTATTGTTATGTCGGCTCTGACTATATTGTGACCCCTTAGACTCCTATATATAGAAAGGAGGTCTTTTCATTTGTATCATCCAAGAATTATTCATTTGTGTAATATAAAGGAGGTTGCCCCCTCGAAGAGGCTGATTTTGAAGTCGTTGATCTATCTTTTATTTTATTTTGTGCGCTGGTTGCATAGCATAAAACACATCAATCAAAATCATTCAGGGCTTCTAGAGGCCAAACCACCTCAACCCATCAATCAGTGATTCCACCTAATGGTTGGACATCAAAAAACCATCATCAGACTGGTCTCTACCCAAATCTTCCAGGGTTCTAGAGTGTTTATTCCAATCAAGACTTCCAGGACGAGTAACTCAACCCATAGTTGTCGTCGGGCTTCTAGAGCATTTGTCGAACCAAGGCTTCCAGGACTAGTAACTTAACCCACCAAGGGCTTCCAAAGAATTTTTCCAACCAAGGCTTCCAAGGCTAGTAACTCAATCCAAGTTGTTACAGGGTTTCCAAGTGTTTATCCAACCAAGGCTTCCAGGACTAGTAACTCAACCCAAGTTGTTACAAGGCTTCCAAGTGTTTATCCAACCAAGGCTTCCAATAACTAGTAACTCAACCCAAGCTAAAGGAAACATGAGAACCAACCAGAAAAACAAAGAAATGAGCCCACAACACCATGCATATCCAGGAAATGGAAGGGCTAGGAAAATCCATTGTCAATCCAGGCAATCATCCATGCCAATGACAGATCATAACCAAGAAAATTCAAGCATGTGCCATGCATGCCAAAAATAGTGAGGAAACATACATGCAACTTGGTACCTGTAAGCAAAACCCGCTATAGTTGTTGATCCTGATGTCCTCTTGTGATTTCCTACTCTTCATTTGCCTTCTTTCTCCATAACTCCAAGTATGCCACGCTCCTCCAAGAGTGCTCCAAGAAAACTCTAAGAGTCCAAGAGTATGAGAGAGAGAGAGAATAAAAGGGAACCCACCAAAAACCTATCAAAAGCTTGCCCATTGATCCTCATAAGCCTTTTTATCAATGAGACCTCTATTTTCTTCATTTTCCATTATTTTCCTTCAATTTCCTCCTCACATGCAACTTGTGTCCTTTCACCTTCATTTTCTCCTAATTTCCATTATTTTCATAAATAAAATGCCAATTAATACCACTTTGCCTTCCCAAATTCTTTGCCAATTTCCTTAGCCATAATAAACCGAAGTGAACACCCACTATGATGTTTTTCCCACCATTCTACTTCGAATACGTGTTCCATGACCGTGGTCTTATATATTTTCGCATACCTTTTTAACTAGGGTTGTTACATTAACCCAGTTAAATTGAATTGAATAATTACAACTCAAAATAAACTCAACCAAGGCTCCTAAAAAGTAGGAGACAATATACATGACTCTAGTTAGACTCCCAACTCGAATTAACCAAGCCAACTAAGTCAAATCAACTTAGTTAATTATTAGAAGTTGCTATGAGAATTGGATTTGCAATTTAATTCAAGGACAAAATTAAAATTGGATTTTCTTCTTGCATTTTTCAACAACATTATGAATGTAATAAAACAATTGTGAATCAATATGTTCATTGCTATTAGTGAGATGGAATATGTAAACATGAAAAAAGAGAGACAACCTAATTTTCTTGGGTTTATTCAATGTCTATTGTTTGCTTTTCAAAATTGAAATTTAATGACTTATTTGTAACTAATCTTACTAGTAAGCTTCCAATGTCATTACAATTTGCATCCATAATCTATGACTAATTGTTTTGATTTTTTATATATGCAAGAGTGGAGGCAAAGTTAACAAAGGAAATGATATTATGATGAGTGTTGGAGGCAAAGATACTAAATCAAATATCATTATAATGATTGTGGAATTCAAAAATATGAAGCATGTAAAGTAAATATGATGTCAATTCACATATTAACAAGACTGAATAATGTGCATAACACATAAATGAAAGTGATGGTTCACTAAGACAAGGTATCATTTCTTTGCTTCTTTTGGAAGCTCTTAGTAAGTGACGATCAAAATAATGCACACACCAATAGGGTGATTGGATATCTATCTGTGTGTGAGCTATGTGATGGATTTAATGTTGTGGAAGGGTAGGCCATAGCAAGAAATAGATAAGAGCCATATATAATAGAGATGATTTTAGTCTTTAAATGCTAAAGGAAAATATTGTGTGATGAACCAATCCACATTGACCAACCAAACATTGGAAGTGAGAGAATCAATGAATTATTAAAAATCTAACCTTTAGATTAAAATCTTATAATATCTATCTTCCTCCATAAATAACAAATAATTTCAAAACTTTGTATTTTTGAATTGCCCTTTTAAAATGGGGTTGAATCCATTAAAAAAGCTATTCAATTTTGACCATTGTTGAAGATGATAATTTTAAATAATAATTTTAAGATTGAGATACACAAAAGGAACTTTAATGAAGAAGCTTCACAATTTTTTCTTATCATCTTATATGGGACAACTCTATCTTATTATATGGGGACAACTCCTTCTATTCACACTTACGAGTCTCGACAAATTCAAACGTTACTTTTGCACGACTGGGAGGTGTTCCTATAACTTACCATTGGTGTGGTTTCCCAACTTAAAGTCGTTATCCTTAGTTTGTTGGTTTTGCTTCTTGGAAATAATGGCTCTTGAACATAGGGATTTGGGAAGAAAAAACTATATTCCAATGTTAGAGATGTTGCATCTCATATCTCTACCCAATCTACAAAGAATAGTGAGGCTAGGCAAAAACAATTATGGAGGAGGCTCAACGGAGGTTGGCGCTACTTAAATCACATAAGAGGGATATCCTACAAGGCAAGGGAGGATGTTGAAATTGAACACCAATTGACCTTTGCAGGGCATCCTAGATTCTTCTAAGAGGAAGAGGATAGGAAGGTGGGTGGTCCCATATTGCTGGAAGAGGTACACAATGTGCTACAAAAAATTTCAAAAGACAAGTATATGGGTCCTGATGGATGGACCGTTGAAATTTGTATTCACTTCTTCGACATTAGGGGATAAGAACTATTAAAAATGGTGGAAGAATCGAGGATTTTGAGGAAAGTTTCAGGTGCTATTAATGATACTTTTCTTGCTTTGATCCCAAAGGTGTCCTACCTGAAGACTTTCAAGGATTGTAGGCCCATTTCGCTCTGCAACATAGTATACAAACTAATTTCAAATATTATTGCAAATAGATGAAAACTTTTCTCTCTTCACACATTCCTAAAGAACAATTTGGCTTTTTAAAGAACAGAAAAGTACAAGACATTGTCGCCATAACATAGGAAGCCCTACACACGTTAAAAACCAAATGAAGGGAGGCCATCATTTTTAAACTGGATCTTCATAGGGCATATGATTGCGTGGACTAGACCTATCTTAGACTGATACTACATAAGATAGGTATTTTTGTGGGGACTGTAGAATGGGTAATGGCATGTGTTACTTCGACGAACTACTTTGTTATCATAAATGACATCCTTGCTAAGTTTTTTCGCGCTTTTCATGGATTGAGACATGGTTGTTGTTTATCCCCACTTCTGTTTCTAATTGTCATAGAAGGCCTTAACATATGGATCAAGGCGGAAAAAAGCACAAGCTTTATTTTTAGGTCTGCAGATTACAAAGAAAACCTCCATCACACATTTGATGTTCATCAATGACATTTTTCTCTTTGGAAGGGTATTAGTGGAACAATGGTCTCATCTACTTCACATCATCAACACATTTGGGAATGCATTGGGATTAATTATGAATTCCACAAAATCAAATATCACACACTCTATGGAGGAAATCACAAACATATTTGGGGTTTCCATTATTCCAATGGAAACAAGCTTCACATATTTGGGGTTTCGTATGAAACCAAATAAATACCTTAGTTCAGATTGGCAATGGATCATCAACATATATAAGGGAAAATTAAATAATTGGACAAACAATTGGCTTTCTTTTGGAGGTAGACTAGTATCGGCACATTCTGTTCTACAAAATTTAATAGTGTATTGGATGCATCTATATAGACTTCCAAAAGAGATCATCACGTGCATTGATGTCATTACTACAAATTTCATCTCGTCAGGCAATAAGGAAGGGAGGAAGATTCACCTAGTATGTTTGGACACTATTACCAGGCAACTAGAGGTTGGCAGTTAGGCAATCAAAAAGACATAATTTTTCGGATGGGCATTACTGACTATAAGTCTCTGGAGGGAAATAACTGGGAGTGGCATTTGGAAAGACATCATAAAAGAAAAATGCTTAAAAACAAGGAGCCATGGACTGAATAAGACAAGGCGCAAAGAGCATTAAAATTGGTTCATATATATGGAAAAGCCTTATACAAATGAGGAGATGGTCGATAAAGAACATAGGATGGTACATAGTATTGGAAATAATGCTTCGATGTCATGTGTTCCATGTGTATTAAAAGTTGTCAATGAGTATTCCGAGGTGTTATTCTAGATGTGGTTCTTTCCCATGTGTATGAGTTGTAATTGTGAATCCCAAGGAGTCAATCTAGAAGTTGTTATTTCCCTATGTGTGTGAGTTGTTTATGAGTCATAGATCTACTTTATTAAGATCTTATCATCTAGAAGTCAGTGATCTAATTCTTATAGATGTAACTACTTTATGTGATCAATAATTAAAAAGTGTGTGATTTGTTGTGTATAATCTCTCTTAGCTCTCTTCTATTTTTCTATAGCCTCGGGTAGGGAAGCCATGATCAGAGTTGATAAGATATATGGCATTGGGGGAATCAAAACTTCCCAACAAATATCATAAAACATTTGCATGACAGATTTATTTACCACTTCTCACAAATAAAAAAAGACTAGGATTCACACAAGCAATACCCAATGTGGAAGAACGCGAAGGAACTTGATATTAATGAGGAATTATCTAGCCGCTGGAATAAACATATACAACAATGATCTATGGCAAGTATTTCATTGAATGGAGACGCAAACAAGCTAACATGGCTCGATGATTCCACCAAAGGACGCATCTTTGTTAAAAGGATTTATAATCATATATCATATACTATGAGTGGCCCGAAAGTCAAGAACTGGTTTTACAAAGCATAGAGATGGCATGTTCCCAAAAAACTCCTACTTTTTGGGTGGTTGGTATGCAGGGACATAATCCTTAAAGGGACAACCTCTGCAAAAGGGCATTTCAAGGCATGGATAGGTGTTATCTTTGCCACAAAACAGGTGAAAATATCAAACCTACTCATTGAATGTCAAGCCTCAAAAGTAGTGTGGATAGGTTCCTATAAAAGATGAATATAATCACATAATAGAACTTTGCAACCATTGAACAATGTTTTAAATATTGGTTTGAAGCCAATGAAGAACACATAATTATTTATTTCTTCATCCATTGGCGCATTTGGAAATGGCGAAATGCCAAATATTCGAAAACAAGCCTTCCCACATTGATAGTATAAGCACATGCATATACCCTTTTTATATGGAATACAAAAACCCTCCCAAACAAATGCCCCCAAGATATATTAAACCCAGGGATGCTTCGATCACATTTCCTCTTGGACACTTTGATGGGACAACTCAAAAAGTAATATGTGGATGTGGGGTTTTTATAGCCATCAACCCAGATTACAAATTTCATTTTTGTTGGAATGGTGGAAATGGCATGAAAAATAGGGCATAACTCATTGCTTTATGGGGTGCCTTATACTACACAAGATGGATGAACTTGGATATTGTACACACTTTTGGAGACTCACAACTGACAATTGATTGGATTAAAAAAGTCTCGACATTTGCACCCATGCTTATGGGACACTACATGTAGAGGATCCATAAAATCAAAGACATATTTCGAGTGGTCACTTTCACACACATCCATCGTGAGTTCAATAAATCGATTGATGCCCTGTCTAAGGAAGGTCTCTACATGTTCCCAAATTATATCAAATACAAATCCTTCTGATTACGATGTGTTAAAATTGGCAACTAGGGCCAAATTCCACCTTGGGACAACTCTTTTGATGGAGATGTTGATTGCATTAGATTCCTCTTTTTGAGAGGACCAAGATCGATATAAAGATCATCTCATTTGGACAAGCATAAGTATGATTTTGAATTTCTGCCCACTCATGTACAATTTGTTCAAGTCGGCCACATCATCATGTAGGGTCATGAAGCCTAATAGACAAGACTCTTCACCCTCATCAACTTGTATAAATACAAGTGTCCTCTCACCTCATTTGACATCTTCATCACTCACACATTCTCTCTCCTTCTCTCATTGGTTCGTACAACATTGGCATTCTCTCTCCCCCACATGTGGCACAAGAAGGATGAAATTTCAGAGCTAAATTGTAGGGTCGAAAATCACGAAAATTCTACAGTTTGACCAACGTTGACTGTGACCTTCCATGCATCATTTGAATTCGAGTTTTTGGGGTTATTTCTGTCTCAGTAGGTCGCATATTTTGGCACATAAATCGAGGCATTTTGTGCACTTTGACCACATACCAAAATTGACGGTTGATCGAAGATTTCAAACAATAGTTTGACCAAGTTTGACCATTGACTTTATCAATGTTTTGGGCTAACTTTGAGCTCTTGATTAGGCTGAGTTTGACTAGGGAAGACCAAGTTGTTTTGAGGACATTTTATTGCTACTTTGACCAACGTTGACTTTTCTGGCTAGGGCTGAAGTTTGACTGCGTTTGATTGTAGAAATTTACAAGGTTGTTTTGACTTTGAATTGGGCAAGTTAATTTGATTTTTGTATTCTTTCTCTTTATTGAACATTTGATATAATAATAAGAAGACTCGATCAAAGGGTTTTCCCCACATTGGGGTTTTCCCCTAGCATCTGCCAAATTTGGTGTCCTCTTGTCTTGGCTTGTCTTCTGCATTTTGTTTCATGTTCCATTTGCTTTAACTGTCGATGTGATTATTGTGATTACTATTGGAAATTGTTATTGGATTGTTAAGGAACATTGAAGTAAATTGTGTTAAACATAGAACATACTATTGTTAACTAAAATTAACAGGATGTCAACAAGATTCAGGATGCTTCGACTGGGGTTGACTTAGATCCCTAACTCTCTAATTTTGTTTTCCATATCCTAGCAATTATAAGTTTCATACATGTCGTTTTTACTCCTGAAATTTTTTAGTAAGATAAATTAGTTGAGTCGCTCAACAATTTCATTTATGTTGATAATATGTATTTTACATTAATCTCCAATATTTTTTGTTGCTTGCAAAATCTCCAAAATTTAATACCAACCTATAACCAGTTGTGTTTTCTTTCCTCTAATCTCACCTTGATGCACATACTACACTACAAGTATATAATCAATAGCTTAACCTAAATGTAAACTTTGAATGCATAACTAAAATTTGATTTTTTCTTTAAAAAAAAAAAAGAGATTAGCTTAACCTAAATGTAAACTTTGAATGCATAACTAAAATTTGATTTTTTCTTTAAAAAAAAAGAAAGATTTCACGTACTCCTATTAGTTTATTCCTAATTAAAGAACTTTTAAAGTATTCCATTCAAAACCAAATCCCCAAATCTTTAAACAATATAACCGCCTCATAAAGTTTTAATTCCCCTTAAAGCATTCTAAATGTCATTATTGAAAGGAAAAAATAAGTTTTCAAGACTTGAAAAAAGGCGAACTTTTATTATTCTTTTTAACTTCTTTGTAAAAAAATTCCGAAACCCAACTTTTAATATTCAACCTAGAAAAGAAAGAAAAACTTAACGTTTAATGTTTTTAAATAATGAGATTCAAAATATCTAATTTAAAGTCAAAGGCAACGAATCTTCAAAACTTAAATAAAATAAAATTAAAGCTCAACGAAGCTGTTTTAGACATTACCAATCGCTGGCGCCTTTTTTTCAAAGTCGACGGTGAATTCATCAATCCTCATCGATTTGATTGCAGCCATTGATGAAATCTCATCGACGGTTCTCAAGGAACCGATCGGGGTGAAACGGATCGAGATCTCTGAGCCGTTGATGAAAGGCATTAGGATTGAAGCATCCAGATGTGAGTGACAGAGTCTGTAGATATATATATATATCCTCTCGCATTTCTCCACAGCATCGCTATTCTTCATTCTATCATTTTGGTTGAAAGCAGCAGCAGGTAGCGAGAAAGATGTCTGGGCGTGGAAAGGGAGGAAAGGGTTTGGGGAAAGGAGGTGCTAAGAGGCACAGGAAAGTTCTGAGAGATAATATCCAGGGCATCACCAAGCCTGCTATCAGGCGTCTTGCCAGGAGAGGAGGCGTAAAGCGCATCAGCGGTCTCATCTATGAAGAGACCAGAGGCGTCTTGAAGATCTTCTTGGAGAACGTGATCAGGGATGCCGTGACATACACAGAGCACGCGAGAAGAAAGACTGTGACAGCCATGGATGTTGTCTACTCCTTAAAAAGGCAGGGTCGAACTCTTTACGGCTTTGGAGGTTGAGAAGTCTTATTCTGACCATTGTTCATTCTACTCCGTCATTTATGGTGTCTCTAGACACCACTTTCGTATCTCTGGGAAATTTTGAGGCTGTCGAGTGTTGAATGCATTGTTTTAATTGAAGCTCGCACGAGTTCATTCAGTGTGTTGAGAGAGGAGTTGTCTATGTCGTCACTGGAATGCCCTACTTTTAACTCCTCCCTTGGCACTTATTTGGTGAAAAAAAAGAAGTTTGTTCAATTCGATTACTCTTATTGTTCAGATGGTGCAATTGTCATAACCTGGACCAAATCGTAAGGTAGATTGTGTGATTATGATAATAACCAGGGTAAGAGGGTAGTTTTTAATTTTGGGATTATTTTCAATTTTAATTTTCAAATTATGCCAAGATACTGGCCGAAATGATTTTCAAATGGGGTGTAGTTAGCGATTGCCTTGTTAACTTTGGTGTTTTCTATGGATTAGCCAATCTCCCTCTATTTCTATCTGTTTTGGCCAGAATTTTTTTAGATATAAATTATAATCAGTAAATCACAATTCATTGCGATTCTTGCCATCTGAATCAATTGACGTGGGTGGGTGCCATAAATTATAATCAGTAAATCACAATTCATTGCGATTCTTGCCATCTGAATCAATTGACGTGGGTGGGTGCTATAAATTATAATCAGTAAATCACAATTCATTGCGATTCTTGCCATCTGAATCAATTGACGTGGGTGGGTGGTTTGTGGGTGAATATATAAGATTTCTAAAAAAAAATTTGGTTGAAATGTATTGAAATGATAAGTTTGATGGGTAATTTGGCACAATGCAAGTGTTTTGGAGTTTTTAGGGTTTTGAATTTGAATCTATATATACAGTCAAAATTAAATTAGTTCAATTTAAATAACAGAAATTAATTTTTATTGAATTTGAATGTAATTTGAATCTATATATACAGTCAGAAAATTAGTTCAGTTTAAATAACAGAAATCAATTTTTATTGAACCTGAATGTAATTTGAACTTATATATATAATCAAAAAATTAATCAATTTTTATTGAATCCTAATGTAATTTGAATCTATATATACAATCAAAAAATTAGTTTAAATAACACAAATCAATTTTTATTACCATATAACTCCATCCTTGCTACCATCTTAAAAACAAAAAAATTTAAAAAAACTTTGTATTTGAAGAAATTTAATATATCCATCTTTGCAACAATCTTATCATCTCTCCTGCAAGGAGTTCTTGGTCTCTACCTGCTTCTACTCTTCATCTTCAGTCTTTAATGTCTCGTAATCATGAACCATCTTCTCAATCTCCTTGTCATTTGTGCTGGTGAATTTGTTTTTTGGATCAATGGTTTTGTCCCCAACAAAGACATTGTGAATGCCATTGTCATCAACATCAAAGCACAATGATTTGCGAAACTCCTTCAGCAGCAGGGGTTATACTAAAAAGTTCAGATTTGCCTGGCAACAAGTTATTGTCCCTGGTTCAAGTTCACTTACCTTCATACACTTGAATCAACACACCAGCTTGGTTGTCTAAGTAGACAAGGTCTGCTCCTTTGAGAGGATAGTAGTGTTCGTAGGGATGAGAACTGTGATAATCCCAGTTGCAGTTTCAAGCCCTAGCGAGAGGGAAGTAACATTTAGAAGCAATTGAACTTACACTTTCTCATTGCTTAGGCGGTTGTTATTTTGGAGTAGAAGAGACAGGAGCACGATTCATGAGGTCCATGGGCTTGGCGATGATTCACGGAGAGCTCCCCAAACAATGTTCAGGAATTTTAAAATCGCATATTCTAGTACATCGATCCTGTGCATCAAATGCAAGGTGAACAGATTATTAAACCTCGCTGCCAAAACCTGCTGAGTCCTCAACTGCAGAGAGAAGCTTGAGAGTTCCTTTTAACCCTGCTCACATTGCACTTAGATCTTCCCCATGCTGATGGAGAGAACTGTGTGTAGCCTCCAGTTCATTGAAATCCATAACCATTGTCGACCAAAGCCTTTTATACACAGAAAGAAACCTGATTTAGATTCACTACCAATTGAAAGATAATCATCTGTGACTAGTTCCTCCTTATCCTATATATTCACTCTGGCCATGAACAAGGGAGTCATCAACCTAATTCATAACCAATACAAGAGCCATTAACTGAATCTTATTTATGCAACCCCTACTGCATGTGATGAGACCACATCAAATATTTTCGCAGGTGGCACGGACACAAATCAAAGTGAAGAGAGCCGGGAACTTATGCAATGACTTGGTTCATTTGTGTGGATTTATCTTTTCCTTGGTACCTTGATGATTCCAATTGAGCTGACATTCCAATTAAGGTGACACTTAGAAATAATGAGGCTATGGCATAGGTTGTGTAACAACATGTTAGTTTTTTTTTAAAACAAACAACTCTTTTTCGCTTAATTGGTCTAGGAATTGATTAATTGGTTATTGCCTCTTAGGATATCGATTAGCAATCCATATTATGAACTAATAACTGAATTTTTTGGAAATCCATATTGTCAACCAATAATTGTTTTTAGTTGAGGAATGCTTTCATTCTTAGATCTTTTAAACTAGATTTCTAGCTGCAAATGTCTAATAATAATGAGAGTGTCATCGATGATAGTGAAATGTTTGGGCTGAAAAAAACAAGACAAAATAATACCTTGAAAAGAATAATCGATTTTAACGAATAATAGTTTATTATCCATTTCATACTATGTATCATGTATGTTTTTCTAATGTGCATGTCTTTGGCATAGAAAGCTATTATCTTTTCTTTCCATGCCTTTTATGTTTAATATCTATGCATCTTATATGTCTTTAATCGTGGGTACGTTCCTTTTTCTCTTCATCTTTGCTATGGGCTTTTTTACACGTGTGACTCTGCACCCTTTGCTATGGGCTTTTTTACACGTGTGACTCTGCACCCTTTGCTATGGGCTTTTTTACACGTGTGACTCTGCACCCTTGTCTAGCTTTAATGGATGTGACCTCTTACAATGGAATGGTTTCACATTACTTATGATGGGAAAGCTTTACAACATTGGTTCTAACCACTATGTCCTTAATTATCACTAAAATAACTTATGATATGTTATATGGTTTTTTACTACGACAATTGTTATTTTATAAGGTGTGTGAGTTTAATGGTTAGGAGAATGTGTTTCCTTCTAAGAGGTCACATGTTCAAATCCAAATGGGAATGGAGTATGTACACCTCCATAGGCTTTAGAAGTTGAATTGTTGTGTGGAGATGGGTCCCCTCTCCCATAGACAAGGGCATATCATACACCAATTTTGTGTTTTTGGTCATGACCTTAAAATTAGATTATTACTATTATTTTATTATAACATAACATCTAATGTTAATACAATTACTCGATGAAAATAAGGAGACAATGCTATTGATAAGATAATGACAAGGGGATTAGTGTAACTAGAGATACAACAATGTTGGGGACAGAATGATATCAAGGAGATCATCATTGTGTCAAGAAGTGCTCTACAACCCAGTATGAGGGAGATGTTATAGTGTTTGTAAATAAGTGTAAACATTTAAATGTCGAATCAATATGCAATAGATGTAGTAGTCATAAAGTGAAACATTAAATAAAAATAATAAAAATAGAATACAATGTTGACTCAATAAAAAATAGTAATAAAAAAATGTTTTTTCAATTTATTATATTGTAATTTTGTTTTTATTAATAAAATTACAAACATTTCCAAAAAAAAAATCATAATATGCATATACATCAAAATAAATTAAAATAATATGTTTCTTATGATGGGAAAGCTTAACAACATTGGCTCCAACCACTAAGTCTTCAAGCATCACTAAAATAAACTATGATATGTTATATGGTTTTTTAATATAACAATTATTATTTTATAAGGTGTGTGGGCCTAATGGTTTAGAACATGTGTTTCCTCCTAAGGGGTCACAAGTTCAAATCCAGATCGGAGTAGAGTATGTACACTTCCATAGACTTTAGTAGTTGAATTGTTGTGTGGAGGTGGGTCCCTTCTCCCATAAACAAGGGCATTTCATACACCAATTTCGTGTTTGGCTTGGTCGTTGATTTAAAATGGATCCAAAAAACCTTTTAAGTCTTCAAAATAAAAAACTATCGCATAAAGATGAACCTCTAAAATTGGCGGAAAACACTATCGGGAGCGAAAAACATGAAGAAACAGTGGAAAACAAGGTTATTGGAGGTCAAAAGAACGACGCACAGGCGCCGTTGTATCTAGTCGATCAACAGTGCAGATCTAATCGGCATATCGCAATCGACGGTGGCAGACGGAGGCTACCACATAAATGTTGCGACAACGATCAGCACAGGTTAACGAGGATCGTCGATCAAGCACGCAGATCAACGGCCCAAGTTAACTCGCAATATTGCATCAGCAAAACACAAAGGAGTGGTTACCAATGGCCCGGGGACTATGCGATATGCGATTACGATATAATCGCATCAGAGTAATACAAAGGAGCGGGGCCGATAACAAATACAACTGCGATTATCCTCCTCTTGCATTTCTCCACAGCATCGCTATTCTTCATTCTATCGTTTTGGTTGAAAGCAGCAGCAGGTAGCGAGAAAGATGTCTGGGCGTGGAAAGGGAGGAAAGGGTTTGGGGAAGGGAGGTGCTAAGAGGCACAGGAAAGTTCTGAGAGATAATATCCAGGGCATCACCAAGCCTGCTATTAGGCGTCTCGCCAGGAGAGGAGGCGTGAAGCGCATCGGCGGTCTCATCTATGAAGAGACCAGAGGCGTCTTGAAGATCTTTTTGGAGAACGTGATCAGGGATGCCGTGACATACACAGAGCACGCGAGAAGAAAGACTGTGACAGCCGTGGATGTTGTCTACTCCTTAAAAAGGCAGGGCCGAACTCTTTACGGCTTTGGAGGCTGAGAAGTCTCATTCTGACCATTGTTCATTCACGACTCCGTCATTTATGGTGTCTGTAGACACCACCTTCGTATCTATGGGAAATTTTGAGGCTGTCGAGCGTCGAATGCATTGTTTTAATTGAAGCTCGTACGAGTTCATTCAGTGTGTTGAGAGAGGAGTTGTCTATGTCGTCACTGGAATGCCCTACTTTTAACTCCTTCCCTGGCCCTTATTTGGTGAAAAAAAGAAGTTCGTTCAATTCGATTACTCTTATTGTTCAGATGGTGCCATTATTATCACCTGGACCAAATCGCAAGGGAGCTTGTGTGATTATGATAATAACCAGGGTAAGAGGGTAGTTTTTAATTTTGGGATTATTTTCAATTTTAATTTTCAAATTATGCGAAGATACTGGCCGAAATGATTTTCAAATGGGGTTAGTTAGTGATTGCCTTGTTAACTTTGGTGTTTTCTATGGATTAGCCAAACTCCCTCTATTTCTATCTGTTTTGGCCAGAATTTTTTTAGATATAAATTATAATCAGTTTATCATGCGATTCTTGCCATTTGAATCAATTGACATGGGTGGGTGGTTTGCTCCTGAATATAACGTTTTTAAAAAAATCTGGTTGGAATGGATTGAAATTATAAGTTTGATGGGTAATTTTTTACAAAATCTAAGTGTTTTGGAGTTTTTAGGGTGTTGAATCTATATAGAGTCAAAAAAATCAGTTAAAATAACAGAAATAATTTTTTTTGAATTTGAATGTAATTTGAATTTATATATACAGTCAAAAAATTGGTTCAGTTTAAATAACAAAAATCAATTTTTATTGAATCTGAATGTAATTTGAATCTATATATACAGTCAAAAAATCAGTTCAGTTTAAATAACAGAAATCAGTTTTTATTGAATCCTAATGTAATTTGAATCTATATATACAGTCAAAAAATCAGTTTGGTTTAAATAACAGAAATCAGTTTTTATTGAATCCTAATGTAATTTGAATCTATATATACAGTCAAAAAATCAATTTAAATAACACAAATCAATTTTTATTGAATTTGAATGTAATTTGGTTTTATATAGAGTCAAAAAATCAGTTTAAATGACACAAATCAATTTTTTCTAGAAAATAAAAAAAATAACAAAAAAAATTGCCCTCCATATATATTAAATCTTGCTACAATTCTAAAAGAGTTGCAAAAGTCAAAAAAAAATATAATTATAAAAGGGTTGCCCTCCATGTATATTTTTTATGTATATAAAAATGAAATTATGGTTTATAAAATAATTTATAATATTTTTTACTCTACAAATATTGATTTTTGTTCAAAAACCACTTTTATGATAAAAATAAATATGGTTTATATATTTTATCATAAAATATGGTTCATATATTTGTTAAGCTGTAGTCAAGACCATGGAAAATTATGGTTTATATATTTTTGAAGCTGCAGTTAAATGTAAATTCTCGTAAGATTTTGAAATATTTTGGCAAGGTGTTTTTGGAAATACTGGTTACTGTGAATTTGGGTGCCATATAGATTTGATTAAAACTGAATTAAAAAACAATCTAAAATTAAAATTTTTAGATTGAATTTTGTGTTGGGATGAAATTGTGGCCTTGTTATACAGCTATTTGTTTTTTTGTTGACAGAAACGAGTAGGTTGATGTATTAATTTTTGGCTGGAAAGCCATAATTCAGATTACAAAGAGGTAAACAGAGATCAGATTTCTCTTCTATCAGGATCCAATTGATTTCCCTTCTATTGAGCTTGTGATTTTTACTAGCTGTAGTGTTTGTAGCTTTACTATCTTTTCTAAATCGCTGATACAAACAAACTGCTTCAATAAAAGGTAGGAAGACATTTTAAACAAACAATTAAGGGATGGGGGTCCCAGCCTTCGTCTCCATCTCTTAGGTCTCCAGGGGGGAGAAGAACCGCTTTGTTGGCTTCAGCATCGGTTTCTTTATTGTTTTCTCTCTTCACATGAAGGAACTCCAAATTCTGGAAAGTATTTGTTAGGGCTCTAATTCTGCTTAGAAGTTTTGATAATCTTAAATCCGAGGGAGAGGATTTATCCACCATGGCCTTAATTATGGATTGGGAGTCCCAAAAAACAATTGCATCTTTGATGCCCAGAGAGATGAGTAGCTCGAGTCCTTGGAGGAGAGCCAAGGCTTCAGCTTGAATGCTGGAGTTGAAGTCGACTCCCCAAGCATATCTACATTCGATTTTGCCATTTGTATTTTTAATGACACCACTTGCTCTAGAACTACCAGGATTGCCTTTTGCGGCATCGTCAAAGAAGAGAGTTTTTCTTGCCTTCTTTTTGCATAGCTCAACGAGTTTTTCAGTCTTGAGACAGATTTGCCAATGCTTTAGGGGAGGAGGAAGCCTGACTTTGTCAACGAACTGGAGGCCTAGAGAATCTCCCCAAGCTGCGTCTTGATCGCTAAGATCTACCCTGTCTAACTGATCTCCCATATAGTGCTTCAGGTGACTTTTGATTTTAATCCAAATTATCTTAGGGTCGCTCTTTTTATCATTAAAAATCCTTTGGTTTCGTTCCAACCAAATGTGCCAGCAGGTAATTTTAGGAAGGGCGAGCCAGGTGATTTTGATATGAAGGTTTTGAGAGGTGCCACCAGGATACATGCGCTTCTAATTTGCAAACAAGTCTGAGCAATGATTAGGAGTGAAGTCAGAGTTCAGAGGACTTAACGCTTCCTTCCAAAGAGCAGCTGCGAATTTACAGGAGAGCATCAAATGAGCGGCTGTTTCTTCATGGTCTTCGAACAGCGAGAGGGACCGTTAATGCCTCTTTTGCGAAGTCTGTCTTCAGTTAATATCCTGTGATGGCAAAGAAGCCAGCGAAAAAAGTTTATCTTGGGGATCGTTGAATGGGACCAGATCCCCTGCCAAGGCCTCGGATCAGGTAGCACGTTCGGATGCTGAGTGAGCTGTTTGTAGCCCTGCGAGACTGTGTACTTACCCGGGATCGATCCCCATCCCTGTGCGTCTGCTTTACTGATATTTAATGGAGCTTTGCCTTTTAAGTGGGAGAGGAGGTTGGTGTAGTCTTTGGTCAGATGCGATGGCACCTCAAGATTTCCCTAGCTCTGCCAGATTGTTTTCCCAGTGAGATAAGTCCCACAGCGTTTTGACGCCAGCTCTATCCATCCAGTCTTTTAACAGAATCAGAGAACGATCATCAGCAATGGGGTCGCTGCCCATAATGCGATCCTCCCAGATGTTAATACGCTTCCCATTTCCAGGGATCCAATGCGTGTGCTGTTTGATTAAGGCAGAGGCTCTCTCGCACAGCTTATGAATCATAGTTCCAGAGGTGGTGATAGGATTGTCTAGGCAGCGGGCTCTCTGCCCACGGAAGTACTTTTTCCATAACACACGCTGAGCCGAACTTGGATTTGGAGCGATTATCCTCCATAACAGCTTGGCGCCCAAAGCAATATTTTGCTTGTAGATATTCTTGAATTGCAGACCGCCTTCCATTCTGGGCAAGGAGATTGTGTCCCAGCTTACTAATGGAGTTCTCTTCTCATTAGCTCTCCCACCTTTCCAAAAAAAGTTTCTTATATACTCCTCTATTTTTCTTGTGATGCCAAGAGGAGCCATCATCACTGCAGCCTGATAGGTGGGAAGGCTATTTATAACAACTTTTATTAGCACTATCTTACCTGCTATTTTGAGCCAGTTGTATCCCCAGGAACAAATATTAGACTTGATTTTTTCCAGCAGAGGCAACCAATCTTTACTGAGGGCTCTTTTTTGGAAGACAGGGAGACCCAGATATTTGAAGGATGACCAAGCAGAGGAGGCTGCAAAACCAAAGCAGTTAGAAATGGCTTGGATCATTCTGGTCTTTATATTCCAGCAGAAAATGTGACATTTGCCTTTATTGAGGTTACTTCCTGTGTCTTCACAATAGACATTCAACACTTCTTTGAATTTTTTAGCCAAAGGAAGGGAGGCAGCGCCCAGCAGAAGAGTGTTATCTGCGAACAGTGCATGGTTTATGCTTTTGACGTCTCTTACGATGCTTATTCCCATTATTTCTTGATCTGCCTGCTTTTTATTCAAAAGGAAACTGAGGACGGAGGCTTGGAGGACAAAGAGCAAGGGTGATAGAGGGCACCCTTGCCTCAGCCCTCTAGAGGCTTTGAAAAAGTCTGTGGCCCTCCCTTTCACCAAAGGGGCGATCCAAGGCTCACTGATGCATGCCTTGATCCAGGTGATGAATTTGGGGCCAAACCCAAATTTGTGCAAGACATCCAGCATAAATCTGCGCCTTACCCTATCAAAGGCGCTTTCAAGGTCCAATTCGACAACCATACCTTTCTCTTTCCGGGTCAAGCTTAAATGAATCGCCTCTTGGACCAGGATAAAGTTGTCCACTATCTGTCTTCCCTTAATGAAACCTCCCTGATTCTCTGGAATAATGGAAGGAAGAATAGTTTTCAACCTTTGGCAATAACTTTTGTTATCAATTTGTAAGCTATGTTGCAAAGGGAGATAGGGCGAAATCTGGAGAAAGTGTTGGCTCCTTTTTCCTTAGGGATAAGGGCTAAGAAAGCCGAGTTGGTACTTCCTCCTATTTTCTGACAAGCTTGAGATTTTTGGACCATTCTGCCTAAATCTTTT
Organism: Pinus taeda; assembly: GCA_000404065.3. NCBI lineage: Eukaryota > Viridiplantae > Streptophyta > Pinopsida > Pinales > Pinaceae > Pinus > Pinus taeda. Next base: position 35,181 of record APFE030685166.1, on the reverse strand, counting down.
TCCACAATTTGCCAGCAAGTCTGCAAGAATCTGGCAGTGAAGCCATCTGGGTCCGGAGCCTTATTAGGGTCCATGGCGAAGAGGGCGGATTTAATTTCATCATTAGTGACTTCTGCTTCCAAGAATTGGTTCTTTCTGGCCGAGATCAGAGTGGGTACCTCATTTACTAAGGATGAGGTCTGCCCCTGGCCCTCTTTTTCACTATATAGACTTTTGAAATGAAGGAAGGCAACATTTTTTATACTTTGAATATCTCTGTGGGTGTTGTTCTCTTCCTTGATTTCAGAGATGGAGTTGAAATTTTTTTCGAGCTTGGGATTGCTTGTGAAAGAAAGCAGAATTCTTGTCTCCTGCCTTGAGCCAAAGCCTACAAGATTTGACCCTCCAATACTCTTCCTCGGCCAAGCTTGCTTTAAGTAGCTTTTGCTGAAGCTCAACCTCCTTATCAAGGACTTCTTTTGTGATCACTTCATTTTCCGCGTTCAAATGGTGGTTCTCGAGGCATTCTTGAATCTTTTTCCTTTCCACTGCTGGATTGGGAAGGGATTTAGCCCAAGTTTTCAATGCGGCTTTCACTCTCCTAAGCTTTTCTTCCCAAACGAAGAAGGCAGAGCCGTTGACAGGTTGATTGCATGTGTTTTTTATTAGTCGCTACTTCCATGTGTTTTTTACTAGTTGCATAAAGGATTGTTCCTTGACCCAAAGGGAACTGAATTTAAAAGGAATAGGGCCTTTATCCATATGGGCCACGAGATCAAGTTTGATGGGTCTGTGATAAGATACGCTGCAAGGGAGAATATGCATTCTAGATTCTAAACCAAGAAGAAGGAAAGAACTTTGAATAAGAAATCTGTCTAACCTTGCAGCGATGTGACCCGGGCCGAGCCTTCTGTTGGACCAGGTGTATTTGCCCGATGAAGGTTTGATGTCGATCATATCCCAATCCTGAAGTAGATCCTCCACCCATTTGCGCATCGGGTCCCTTACTATGCTTCTTCCGCGTTTTTCAGCGAAAGATAAGGTGAGATTTAGATCCTTGGCAATGATGATGTTTACCAGGTCTTCAGAATCTGCCAATCCTCTAATGGATTCCCAGCAGGTCTTTTTCTCTCCAGCGCTAACTGGAGCATACACATTAATAAGGCAGAGGGTCTCATCTGAGTCCACATGTTTCAGCTTTGTGAACAACTAGTGAGAGTTGGCGACCTCTAGAACCTTTGAGAATTTGTTTGTGTTCCAAAGGGTGCCCAGGGCTCCTGAGGCACCCTAGGCTGAGACTGCTTGTCCTTCGCTTCTCTTCCATAAATTTTTGCCTATATGGAGGAAGGCCTTATCCTCCATTTTAGTCCCCTGGATGAGGAGTATGTCAGGAGAATCGGATCTTATCAGACTTTTGATGGCTTCTTCTTTTATTTTGCTCCCCATACCCCTACAGTTCCAGGAGACGATCTCCATCACTTGCTTTTGGAGTGGGGAGCTCATTTGGAGCTCTGGATCTGATTTCTAGTCATCTTCGGTGTTTTAGCCAAAAGTTTCTCGAGGGTAGCTTGGCTTCCTTGCAATTTGTCTTTGTATGTCTCATGCTCTCTCTTTTCACGCGCAGATTTTCAGCCTCTCATTGATCGTCTGGTCGAAGATTGTGAACCTGCTATTTCTCCTTCTTCTTCTGAATCCTCCGAGCTTTGCACTTCCTCAGCCTCTTCTGAGGGTATCTCTTCTGTTCTGACTGCAGTGCTTTCGACTTGCTTTGGCTCCGGCGAGGGCTCATTGTGAGGTGGTCCTTCGTTCTGTATCTCTACTCTTTGAGAATCCTCTGTTGCTTAACTTAATTGAATAAATTTATTTCCTTGTTCTTCCATGTGAGGGGTTTGGAGCCCAGAGCCAGTCTGTGGGACTTTGGCATTGTTATTGCCAGATCTTGGTGCTTTGTTTTTGGATCTTTTAACCTGCGACCATCCTTCCTCCTTACCATTCTCTGCTTCACTGTTTTTCGGATAGCCTCTAGCAAAATGGCCGTAGACATGGCATTTCCTACACTTAAACGGAAGCTGCTCATAATCCAGTTTTTGAATATGCGACTAGCTTCCCACCCTAATCTTTATTGCCTCAGGCAGACCGACCTCCGGGTCAACTTCAACACAGATTCTAGCGCAATCGAATTGATCTTTGCTGTTGGCACGGTCGATGAATTTACCTAAGGTATTTCCGATGTGCATGATGGATTCCCAGTTCCAGCAGTGCATTGGCAGATTGGGTAAAGGAACCCACACAGGGATGGTTGAGGGGACGTCAACTGTTGGATCGAAATAAGGCGTCCACTTGTTAAGATACAACCCTTGAGGGCCCATGAAATAGGGGCCATTGCGAAATATCAGCGCCTTATCTTCTTTTTCAGCAAATTCAAACATGAAGAAACCCTTCCCCAGAAAATACGAAGTAACTCTACTTTTAATAAGCGGCGCCCAATTCCTTGCGACCCAGTGCTCTGTAGTTTTGGGGGAGGGCCAGAGCCTAGTGAACTGCCCAACCAAAGCACGCTCAGCAAGAGAGAGGGCGACCTGGATCGGCTTCTCGGGAGGAAGCGAGATCTTAGGGATGTCATCCAAGCGTTTTACAAATTTCACAGCCTTGGTCATTTTCTTTTTAGGAAGAGAGCTCAACAGTTTAGCAAAAGCCTCGGCTTCAGAGAGAGGGGGCGAAGGAGACTCCATTGGAGCAGCTTTAGCTCGATTTAATCGAGCTCACCCAAGAACATCGGTCATAGCCCCCATATCAGCTCAAAAGAAACCCCAGGAGAGCGATCAGGGAAGCAGAGTCTGGATCACTGTTGATGAATAGGAGCAGCGTCACGCGGAAGGAGGTTAAGCCCACCTTAACGGTCTCAGGGCCGAGGTGACGGCTTCAGACACAGGGACAGTGGCTGGAACGGAGCCTCTAATATTTATTATTTTTACAGCTATTTGTTAATGCTTTAAAGTTAACACTTTTTAGTAAATGATGTAAAAAAAAAAATCAATATGGAAAAAGTGATCATAAATTTAACCAATTTATAAGTATTAAAAAACATTCTAAATTATATTAGCATAAATTCATTTTGATCTTATAGATATAAACATTCTTTAAAAAAAAAACAAAAAAAACATTTTATAAGTATTAAAAAACATTCTAAATTATATCAACATAAATCCATCTTGATCCCATAGATATAAACATTAATAAAATAAGAAAAAAAAGAAGAAGAGAAAAAGAAGGAAACTTTAAAAAACGTTGTATGAGAAATTTAATATATCCATCCTTGCTACCATCTTAAAAACAAAAAACTTAAAAAGACTTTGTATTCGAAGAAATTTTAATATATCCATCTTTGCTATAATCTTATCATCTCTCCTGCAAGGAGTTCTTGGTCTCTACCTGCTTCTACTCTTCATCTTCAGCCTTTAATGTCTCGTAATCAACCACCTTCTCAATGTCCTTGCAATTTGTACTGGTGATTTTGTTTTTTTGGATCAATGGTTTTGTTCCCAACAAAGACATTGTGAATGCCATTGTCATCAACATCAAAGGACAATGATTTGTGAAACTCCTTCAGCAGCAGGGGTTATACTAGAAAGTCTAGATTTGCCTGGCAACAAGTTATGTCCCTGGTTCAAGTTCATTCACCCTCCTACACTTGAATCAACACACCAACTTGGTTGGCTAAGTAGAAATGATCTGCTCCTTTGAGAGGATATTAGTGTTCCTAGGGATGAGAACGGTCATAACCCAAGTTCAGATTTGCCTGGCAACAAGTTATTGTCCCTGGTTCAAGTTCATTCACCTTCATACACTTGAATCAACACACCAGCTTGGTTGTCTAAGTAGAAAAGGCCTGCTCCTTTGAGAGGATAGTAGTGTTCCTAGGGATGAGAACTGTGATAATCCCAGTTGCAGTTTCAAGCCCTAGTGAGAGGGAAGTAACATTTAGAAGCAATAGATCTTGCACTTTCTCATTGCTTAGGCGGTTGTTATTTTGGAGTAGAAGAGACAGGAGCACGATTCATGAGGTCCATGGGCTTGGCGATGATTCATGGAGAGCTCCCCAAACAATGTTCAGGAATTTTAAAATCGCATATTCTAGTACATCGATCCTCTGCATCAAATGCAAGGTGAACAGATCATTAAACTTGCTGAGTCCTCAACTGCTGAGAGAAGCTTGAAAATTCCTTGCAACTCTGCTCACATTGCACTTAGATCTTCCCCATGCTGATGGAGAGAATTGTGTGTAGCCTCCAGTTCATTGAAATCCATAACCATTGTCGACCAAAGCCTTTTAATACACAAAGAAATCTGATTTAGATTCACCACCAATTGAAAGATAATCATCTGTGACTAGCTCCTCCTTATCCTATATATTCACTCTGGCCATGAACAAGGGAGTGATCAACCTAATTCATAACCAATACACGAGCCATTAACTGAATCTTATTTATCCAACCCCTACTGCATGTGATGAGACCACATCAAATATTTTCGGAGGTGGCACGGACACAAATCAAAGTGAAGAGGGCCGAGAACTTATGGAATGACTTGGTTCATTTGTGTGGATTTATCTTTTCCTTGCTACCTCAATGATTCCAATTGAGCTGACATTCCAATTAAGGTGACACTTAGAAATAATGAGGCTATGGCATAGGTTGTGTAACATGTTGGTTTTTTGAAAACAAACAACTCTTTTTCGCTTAATTGGTCTAGGAATTGATTAATTGGTTATTGCCTCTTAGGATATCGATTAGCAATCCAATAACTGAATTTTTTGGAAATCCATATTATCAACCAATAATTGTTTTTAGTTGAGGAGTGCTTTCATTCTTAGATCTTTTAAACTAGATTTCTAGCTGCAAATGTCTAATAATAATGAGAGTGTCATCGATGATAGTGAAATGTTTGGGCTGAAGAAAACAGGACAAAATAATACCTTGAAAAGAATAATCGATTTTAACAAATAATAGTTTATTATCCATTTCATACTATGTATCATGTGCGTTTTTCTAATGTGCATGTCTTTGGCATAGAAAGCTATTATCTTTTCTTTCCATGCCTTTTATGTTTAATGCCTATGCATCTTATATGTCTTTAATCGTGGGTACGTTCCTTTTTCTCTTCATCTTTGCTATGGGCTCTTTTACACGTGTGACTCTGGACCCTTGTCTAGGTTCAATGGATGTGACCTCTTACAATGGAATAGTTTCACATTACTTATGATGGGAAAGCTTTACAACATTGGTTCTAACCACTATGTTCTCAACTATCACTAAAATAATTTATGATATGTTATATGGTTTTTTACTATGATAATTGTTATTTTATAAGGTGTGTGAGTTTAATGGTTAGGAGAATGTGTTTCTTTCTAAGAGGTCACATGTTCAAATCCAAATGGGAATGGAGTATGTACACCTCCATAGGCTTTAGAAGTCGAATTGTTGTGTGGAGATGGGTCCCCTCTCCCATAAACAAGGGCATATCATACACCAATTTTGTGTTTTTGGTCATGACCTTAAAATTAGATTATTACTATTATTTTATTATAACATAACATGTATTGTTAATACAATTACTCAATGAAAATAAGGAGACAATGCCATTGATAAGATAATGACAAGGGGATTAGTGTAACTAGAGATACAACAATGTTGGGGAGAAAATGATATCAAGGAGATCATCATTGTGTCGAGAAGTGCTCTACAACCCAATATGAGGGAGATGTTACAGTGTTCATAAATAAGTGTAAACATTTAAATGTCGAATCAATATGCAACAGATGTTGTAGTATTCATAAAGTGAAACATTAAATAAAAATAATAAAAATAAAATACAATGTTGACTCAATAAAAAAATAGTAATAAAAAAATGTCTTTTCAATTTATTATATTGTAATTTTGTTTTTATTAATAAAATTACAAACATTTTTCCAAAAAAAAATCATAATATGCATATACATCAAAATAATATGTTTCTTATGATGGGAAAGCTTCACCACATTGGCTCCAACCACTAAGTCCTCAAGTATCACTAAAATAAACTATGATATGTTATATGATTTTTTAATATAACAATTACTATTTTATAAGGTGTGTGGGCCTAATAGTTAAGAACATGTGTTTCCTCCTAAGAGGTCACAAGTTCAAATCCAGATCAGAGTAGAGTATGTACACCTCCATAGACTTTAGTAGTCGAATCGTCGTGTGGAGGTGGGTCCTTTCTCCCATAAACAAGGGCATTTCATACACCAATTTCGTGTTTGGCTTGGTTGTTGATTCAAAATGGATCCAAAACACCCTCTAAGTCTTCAAAATAAAAAACTATTGCATTAGGATGAACCTTTAAAAATGGCGGAAAACACTATCGGGAGCGAAAAACATGAAGAAATAGTGGAAAACAAGGCTATCGGAGGTTAAAAGAACGACGCACAGGAGTCGTTGGATTTGGACGATCAACGGTTCAGATCTGATCGGCATATCACAATCGATGGCGGCAGATGAAGGCTATTGGAGGCTACCACATAAATGTTGTGACAGCGATCAGCGCGGGTCAACGAGGACCGTCGATCAAGCGCGCAGATCGACGGCCCAGGTTAACTTGCAATATCGTGTCGGCAAAACACAAAGGAGCGCTTGTCAATGGCCTGGGGACTATGCGATTATGATATAATTGCATCGCAATATCGCATTAGAGTAATACAAAGAAGCGGGGCCGATAACAAATTCCACTGCTATAGCCGGACCCGATAAGATTATGGATGATATTTGATATATTTTGAGATCTGGAAACAGGGTTTTTCTATGTATTTCGCATTCTCGTTAAATAAACGAAATGTGCTCGATGCGATATATATCCGGACACGATGGAACTTATAGATGCGAATATATAACATTTCAAGTCTGATATGAGCCATTTTGTCGAGATTTTCTTTGTATTTGGGATTTTTAACAATAAACCCAAATATAAAAGAATCCGCGCCTATCCGACTTGAGATAGCAATTTAATGGTGGACCTGATGGAATATAGGGCAGAATTAATGATTTTTGAAGTCCGATAAATGACAGATTGGCGGATTTTCCTGTGTTTTAGAGTATTTCTATGTGTAAACAGAGAACGACCATTTTTTGGGATTTCAAAGGCGTGATGGTCCCTTCCGTTACAGAACAGGTGGCCACCGTCCCTGAAGGCGTTCAGTAATGATTGCTAACGTTTAGAGGGGGATTTGAGCAAACAAAGGCCGGGAGCCATAGAGCCTAGAAGAGGAAATGAACAGACAACGCTGATTGGCTTAAAAGCCACATAAGACAGAGGACAGAGACAAGCAGTGCTGAGACAAATTGAAGAAAGAGACACAGAATGAGAGAAAGAGTCTGTGTACTCAAAGAGGCTTGAGGGATTCAAGCAAAACTCCTGTTGTTTTGTATCTGTTGTGTTGAGACTCAATTTGAGCTCACATTTTGTAAAACTCTGCTCTTGAAGACATAATAGAGAGGTCACCACTAAAGGCTGGACTAGGAGATGTAGCCCAAGAGTTTTGGGTGAATTCCACATTAAACTTGTTGTGTTTATGTGTGTTTGTTTATTATGTTTCTCTAACTGCTCAATTGTCTATATTATCCGCAATCTTATCGATCTGTTGCACTTAAGTAATATAGGAAAATCCATGCACATGACTCTATAATACCTTAAAAGTAATCTAAGATCTTCATTTGCAGATCAAGTGGTATCAGAGCTTTAGCTTTGCTAAGGTTAGACAAGCTTGTGTTGGATTGTTGAATGCTAACTAGGTCAAAGCTCAAACTAGGAGAAGGAGAGCTTGTTGAGACTAATCCAGAGATTGGAAGAATCTACTCTCAAAGGAGAATGGCCGGAGAAGTCCCATTGGAATCAAAATCTCAGCTCATGGACAACTTTATGGCCATGCACGCCATGATGGAAGAAATGTATTGGGAATTTAACACAGATCGAGGTGAAAGCCCCTGAACACCCGAACAAGGCAAAGGAGCAGAGGAACCTCTTCTAGTTACCCATTCAGAAGGCAAAGGGAAAGGGGAAGAGCCTCCTCCATCAACTCCTCCTTCTAGCCTTGAAAAGAAAAAGAAAAAAAACTTCATTGATTAAATTAGATGTAAAGTTTGGTTTGCTAATCTATGATGGAGAATTAAATGCAGATAGCTAGATAAATGGATTAGACAGATTGATGTATATTGCAGGGTGCAAAACATTGATTCAGAAAGGAGAAAGATTTAGCGGGCTAGCTTTCGCCTTGGAGGAACTGCGCTAGTGTGGTGTGAAGGCAGGACACAAGCTGATTTGAAGAAGCATGGTAAAATTCTTTCTACCTGGAATGAATTTGTTTCTGCCATTAAAAAACAGTTCTATCCTCTAGCTTATATGCAACAAGCAATGATGAGTTGGCAAACTCTCCACCAATTAAAGGGCTAAAGTGTACAAAGCTATACCCAGGAATTTAGAAAAAGAGCTTTATCCCTAGGCATTTCTTTAGACTTACCTGAAAATTTGTTGAAGTATATAGGTGGTCTACATAGCTATTTGAAGCACACCATTCTCATGTTTAACCCCATTAGCTTAGATGATGTATCAGTTCAGGCTACACATCTAGAGGCTAGAGGCAAGAATGTGAACCTAGAGATTGGGGGATCATCAAAACCTTCAGCAAGCAAAAACAAGGAAAAGAAGAAGCTAGAAAGAGAGGAAGGCAAACGCTGTACATAAAGACAAACTTTCATGCACTCACTGCAAGAATGATGGACACGATGATGAACACTGCTGGTCTTTGCATCCGGCGCTAAAACCCAAGAAGTTCGGTGGTAAGAAAAAGAAGACTGTTGCTGCTATTCAGAAAGACTTGGGGTCAGACTCACGTAATGAAACAACAATCACAACCACAAGTATAAAAGGTAAACATTCGGAAGCATCTACCAGTAATTCTGCACAATCTATTGATAATGAAGATAATGAGAGGAAAAGGCATGAGCTTTTTCATAATAGAGTTATTTCCAAGCATCAAAAGATTGATACTTTATTTGATAGTGGATCACAAGTAAACTTGATTTCTGAAGCAATTGTAAAAAAGTTGGAATTACTAACCACACCTCACAAGAAGCCATATTCATTAGGTTGGGTATGTGATAAAGCAAAGCTACAAGTGACTAGACAATGTAAACTTAGGTTTGCATTTGGGTCAACATTTGTAGATGAGGTTGAGCTAGATATAGTTCCCTTGGATATATGTGGTATTGTTTTAGGAAGTCCTTACTTGTATGATAGAAAAGCCATATTCTATAAAGCTGAAAATAAGTATCAACTCACTAAAAATGGAATAGAATATATTGTAAGAGTTCATAAACTCAAAAATAACTAGTTTCTCATAAACTCAAGGCAGATGAAAAGAATTGTAAATTCATGCAAGCAATTTTTACTGATGGTTGAAAAGGAAAAGAACCCTGATAAAACCAATGTATTTGAGGGTTGTGGTGCTAAATAGAAAGTTGATTTAAATAAAGTTGTTTTAGAATATGATATCATATTTCAAGAACCTAAAGGTCTGCCACCCAAAAGGGGAATAGTACATGATATTCATTTGCAGCAAGATGCTCCATTGCCTAACATTGGAATGTACAGGTTATCCACTTTAGAGAATGTAGAGATCAAGAAGCAGGCACAGGAGCTGCTCGATAAAGGGTTTATAAGACCAAGCACATCACCATGCGGATCTCCAATCGTGTTGGTGAGGAAGAAAGATGGTTCGTGGAGGATGTGCATTGATTATAGAACACTGAATAAAATAACGATCAAGAATTGTTATCCTCTTCCTCGCATTGATGATCTATTAGATCAACTGAAAGAAGCATTTTACTTTTCCACGTTGGATTTGCGTAGTGGCTATCATCAGGTCAGAGTAGCAGAACGAGATGCATGGAAGACTAGTCGCTTTCAAAACAAAGCAAGGGTTGTATGAATGGCTAGTTATGCCTTTTGGCTTAACTAATGCGTCTGCCACTTTCATGAGAGTTATGAATGATGTACTGACCTTTTATTGATGATTTTGTAATTGTATATTTAGATGACATTCTTGTTTTCAGTAAAACATGGGAAGAACATTTGAAGCATGTAAAACAAACTTTAGATGTTTTGAAAAGAGAAAATATCTATGTGAAGTTGCCAAAATGTGAATTCGTCAAAACATCTTTAAATTATTTGGGTCATATTGTAGGGGGTGGTGAATTGAAGATAGATCCCTCTAAGGTTGAAGTCATTGTAAACTAGCCTAAACCCAAACCTGTTACAGAAGTTAGGAGTTTCCTAGGAGCAGCACAATATTGCAGAAAGTTTATTAGTAACTTTTCCTTGATTGCAGCTCCCTTACATGCTTTAACAAGATTGAATAAGGTGTTTCACTGGGGAGGCAAACAACAGAAATCCTTCGACACCTTAAAAGAAAAAATTAGTACAACAACATTACTAGCACTGTCAGATCTTTATTGACCATTTGAGATTGAAACATATGCCAGTGACTATGCTATGGGAGCAGTGTTGATGCAACACGGTAAACCCATATGCCATCATTCTAAGACATTTAATTTTGCAGTAGTTAATTATCCCACATATGATAAAGAATTGTATGCATTAGTACAGAGTGTGAAAAAGTGAAAACATTACTTAATGGGGAAAGAAACAATCATTCATACAGATCATCAACCACTTCAGTATTTGCACTCACAAACTAAATTGTAGCAATCAAGACACTATAGGTGGATGGGTTTTCTACAACAGTTTCATCTTGTCATCAGATATAAGAAGGGCATACACAATAAGGTTGCAGATATGTTATCCAGACCAATCATAAATGCATCTACTATACTTAAACATAACTAAGTAATGCATGAAAGCTACATTGAACAATATGCTCAAGATATAGATTTTAAAGATGTATATGCAACTTTAAGTCATGGAAAACAAGTAGAAGAATTGGATTATTATGTTAAGAACCAACTCTTGTATCATTTGGGAAAGCTATGCATTCCACAAATTGAAAGAGTTAACATAATCCGAGAAGCACATACTTCTCTTATATCAGGTCATTTTGGTGTAAGTAAAACAATTGCACAACTGCAAAAGTTCTGTTATTGGCCAAGAATGCATGAAACAGTTTCTAGATATATTAAAGGGTATACCATGTGTGCTAAAAGCAAGCCCATCACTAGAAAACTAGGCTTGTACACTCCACTACCAGTCCCTTCTCGTCTTTGGGAAAGTGTTTCCATGGACTTTGTTGGGGGATTGCCAAAATATAGAAAAAATCATGACTATTTATATGTTATTATGGATAGGTTCAGCAAAATGTGTATTTTAATACCTTGTAACAAGCAGATTACAGCGGAACAAATAGCGAAGTTGTTCTTTCAAATGTCTGGGTTCATTTTGGGTTACCCACTTCCATTGTATCTGATCGAGATTCCCGATTTGTTGGGAAGTTTTGGTCAAGTATGTGGGAATTGATGGATACTAGATTGAAGAAGAGCACAACTAATCCAGACTTAAACAGGAACACAACAAATTACAGAGATAACCATAAACACAGATATGCAACGGAAATAATACTTCATTTCATTAATGTAAAATACTGAAATATGCTTACAAACAATAATGGAAATAA
>APFE030685166.1:2511-22229 GCA_000404065.3 Pinus taeda | reverse complement strand
TGAGTTATACATGCGCAGAATGTGCACAATCATACTATTGACAACCTCTGTCTGGCCATCAGTTTGAGGATGGAAGGCTGTGGACTTCGTGAGTTTGGTGTCCAGCATTGACCAGAGACTGGACCAAAATGTGCCGAGAAACCGACTGTCCCGATCTGAGATGATAGACTGTGGGATCCCAAAGTGCACCCACACTCGTTCGAAGAAGAGTTTAGCAGTGGCTTCTGCTGTGATATTCTTCTTGCAGGCCATCATAACGGCCATCTTTGAGAACCGGTCGACGACCACAAAAACACAGTCATTTCCATGCTTAGTGGAAGGAAGGCCTGACATGTAATCCATGGAGATGGATTCCCAAGGTCGACTAGGGGTAGGCAGCAGGGCATAGAGGCCTTGCTTCTTGATGTTCGGTTTGGCAATGGCATAGGCAGTACATGATCTGATGTACTTTTCAACATCCTGTCGAAGATTCGGCCAATAGAAATACTTTTGCAATACTGCCACTGTTTTCTCGACTCCGAAATGCCCAACAGCCCGACTATAGTGTGCTTCCCAAATCATCTTGGCACGCTCTCTTGAAGGAACACAAAGGTGACCCAGGTGGCATAACAGGGCATCCTGGAGGTAAAAATCTGGAACATGCCGACCCTCCAAGAGTGTTTGGTATGTGTGGCTGAATTCTGGGTCGCTTTTATAGAGAAGTGGCCAATCAGAAGTCTCGTGACCACAAGAGTTGAGCATGGTGGTTAACGCCATGATCGGTGGTCGACTGAGGCAATCTGCAACATTATTAGTGTTGTGCTTCTTATACTTGATATTCAAGTGGAACTGTTGCAGGTATGTAAACCACTTCTGATGGCGATCATTCTGCAATTTCCCTTGGGTCTGTATGAACTGCAGGGGTCGGTGGTCTGTGTGGATGACCGTTTCCTTCCCCAAAATGTAATGCTTCCATTGTCAGCAAGCCTGCACAATGGCATACATCTCTTTATCATAAGTGGGATACTTCTAGACTGTGTCTGAAAGTGTTTCACTATGATATGCCACTAGATGTCCATGTTGAGTAAGGATTTCCCCAATAGCATAGTCAGAGGCATCTGTCTCGACCTAAAATGGTTGTTGTAAATATGGTAACGCGAGCACTGGTGCCGTGCATAGGCGATCTTTCAACTCTATGAATGCCTTCTATTGAGATTCAGATCAAAAGAATTTTGCCTTCGCTCCTCCCTTGGTGACTTGACTCAAGGGCCAAGTGATAGGAGAAAACCCCAACACAAACCTGCGGTAGAAGTTGGCAAGACTTAGAAAGCTACGGAGCTTTGTCAGAGTGGTTGGAGATGGCCAATCCCGAATGACTTGGATCTTGGCTGGATCCACATGCACCCCCATTCATCAATAATGTATCTCAGATACTGAACCTGGGTCATGCCAAAAATGCATTTCTCCAAATTGGCACATAGCTTGTGTTGTCGCAGTGTTTGGAGAACCTATCGGATGTGGTGGAGGTGCTTTTCCAAACTCTGGTTGAAGATCAGAATGTCATCCAAGTATACCACTACAAATGAGTTGGTGAATGGCCGCAAGATGTCATCCATTAGACTCATGAAGGTTGCAGGAGCTTTCGTCAATCCGAAAGGCATAACCAACCATTCGAAAAGGCCCTCCTTGGCTTTGAAGGCAGTGTTCCACACATCAAAGGGTTCGATTGGAACCTAGTGATATCCTGACTTCAGATCGATCTTGCTGAAATATTTCGCCCCCTTTAGTTGGTCCAGGAGGTCATCCATTCACGGGATCGGGTACCTATTACAGATAGTGATCTTGTTCAGCGCCCGATAGTCAATACAGAGTCTCCAAGTCCCATCCTTCTTCTGTACCAACATGATCGGGCTCCCACAGGGCGATGAACTCAAACGAATGTGACCTTTCTACAGGAGCTCCTGAATCTGCCTCTTGATTTCATTGTTCTCTAGAACAAAGCGCCGATAAATTGGTCCATTAGGTAGCAGCCCACCTGGGGTCAGATCGATGGAGTGCTTGACCTGATAGTGTAGAGGAACCCCTACGGGGGAGGTGAAGATGTTCTCGTACTCCTCCACGACCTTGTCCATCTGTAGTTGTCGTGCGGAGGGGCCCTGTCTGGAGGCCGTGGCCATCATCTTCTTCTTTCCTTGAGGGCGTATCATCAGGAAAACAAATTTTCCGGTTTTGGAAATGAGATTACTGCATTGTTTTGCAGTAATCAAAGAGATGGCGGTAGGTGGTGCTACCTCTGGTACCCTGTACAACTTATTTCCCAATGTAATAATAACAACACGGAGCCTTGATTCATACATAACATGTCGCTTCCACAAGTATGGTTGTCCTAATAATGCATCACAAACTTCAAGGGGAGCAATGTCACACAATACCTCATCCGTGAAGGGCTTGATGTTGTATGGAAGGCGACACTGTTGGCCTCACGCGAAATCTCGTCCTTGGTGGAAGCTCCACGCCATAGTGTATTGGTTGTGGAATGTGTTTGTGGGCGGTAAGCCCAAGTCGCTCATTGAGCCTTTGTCGAATGAGGTATCGTTTTGGCGCTGCTATTGACAGTATGAACTGATAGCGGGAGCCCTTTAGCCCCACATCTGGAGGAAGAGGACGTCTCCTCCTCCTCTGGATCTTCGGTTCATTGTTGTCTGGATCTTTGGCAGTAGACAACAGTGGCATGGGATCCGCATCAAGTGATTTGCTGTTGCCCTTTATCATTTCCCCCTTGTTCAGGTTCTGATCAGAGTCAGAGAACATGCATGATGATTCTGAATACCTTTAGCTTAGCGACCAGTCACTGCTTCGCTCGACACTCACTTGTGTTGTGAGTGGAGCTCTTATGGAACTCACACCATTTTCCCGTGTCCTTTTTCGGCTTCACGACGTTGTTCTTTGCTTGCAGCTTTGGCGGGTTGTCTTGGGTTGCCCCGTCTTGGCTTTGTCCTTTGATCGGTGGTTTAGGCGCACCTTTCCCTTGCTTTGGATTCGCAAACCCAAAGTCTTGCTTCTTTTGTTTAAACTTCTGCTCGACCTTGACGGCATATCGGTATGCGGTGCCGAGCGAGGAGATGTTTAGGAATTATATTTCTTCTTGGATGTACTTGTGTAGGCAGCCGCAGTATTTAAGTATCAAATGTTGCTCTGAATCCTTGATACCCAACTTTGTGCAAAGGGTATGGAAAAGATTGGTGAACTCTGGCACGTCTTGGTCCCTTCCCTGCCGCAGCGTGGTTCACTTTATGTTTTCATCTTCATAGCTTCCAACAGGGTAGTACTGCTCCTTGATGGCATCCCGAAATGAATTCCAGGTGGGTGCGGCTGAAAATAGTGAGCCGACACTTTCATCCTTCTGCTCGCAGTAGGTTTCCCACCAGTGCTTGACGTGCGGGGCTGCTTTGAGAAGAGCGAAAACAATTTTTTCCCGACTCGAAAATTCATGAACAGAAAAAATAACCCTCTAGCAGATTTAACCATTTATCTGCGGCATCTGCGTCTATCTGACCCTCGAATATGGGGATTTAAAAATTAACTTGTACCTTAAAGGGCGTGTCATTTCCAGAATAGCTGCTGGAAGTCGATGCATCACTTCTGGGTAGCCGCTGAAGGATCTGGGCAAAGTTGTCCATCATCGCGTTCTGTTGTCGCTCGAGGGCTTCTTCGACCAAGATTTTGATAGGATCTCCTGCGCCCTCGTCTTTCTTCTCATTTTCCATGGGAGGCCGTCGGGATTTGCAAGGCTGATCTTGCAAATATTCGACCAGTTCAATCCCTAACTCCTTATATCCCGATCTCGTTGGGAACATGTAAAGAAAAACAGAGAAAAAGCAGACTGCTCTGATACCACTGATCCGGACTTAAACAGGAACACAACAAATTACAGAGATAACCATAAACACAGATATGCAGCGGAAATAATACTTCATTTCATTAATGTAAAATACTGAAATATGCTTACAAATAGTAATGGAAATAAACCTGTTAGGGCGATGGTAGCTTATCTCTGAGAAGAAATGTGGTGGCTACATGATTCTGAACTATGTTACAATGAGGCTCGAAGGCCTATTTATTGTTGAGAAACAATGGAAAACTCTTAACATTCCAAAACCTAACCCTAGAAGATGAAACACCAAACTATGGGCCCCGTTTGGGTAAATTGGTACATCAAATTCCCCAGGTCGTAACTTTGGCATATGATCTCTGTTTGACGTGTACAATAGCTCGTTATAAAGATCTATCCAAGCACTACCACTTTGGGAAGGGCAACATTGGTTGATAGACTCATGTTGCCCCCAGATTTCCCAAAAAACATCGTTAAGGGCCTCAAAACGACTCTAGAAGTTCAGGACCCGAAAAAAACTGCTAAAAATAGTAAGTTATGCTACAATTAAGGAAACTGAAAATGCTAAGAGAAACAATGGTGGGGGTCCAGGTGGACTTGGAAAGTGGCCACCAAGATCCACCTGGATCAAAAACCTTTTATCCACAAACAGAAGGCCAAATAGAGGTGGTCAACAGGACAATGATCCAGTTGTTCAGGGGCTATTGCAGCAAGCATCCCAAGCTATAAGACGAACAATTGTGTTATGTTCAACATGCTTACAATTGTGCCAAGCACTCTTCTACACAGAGATCTCCTTTTGAGAATAGTTTTGGTTTTACACCAAAGTCTCCCTTGGATTTTGCCTTTGAAAAAGACATAGCAGTTGATAGACACAGTGATGTGGACAAAGCAACCAAGTTCATTGCACAGATCCAACAAATTCACCAGGCAGTGCAGGAACAGCTGGAAAAGAGTGTGGCCAAGTACAAGGCAAGGCATGAAAAGCATCGAATTGAGCATAGCTTGTAGGAATTTACAGGGTAAGTTCCTCAGACAGAACACCAAAGGACACCGCTCACAAACAGATCACAGATCAATACACCAGTATTTTGATGTGGTTAAAACCCTCAAAGAGGGAAACAGTGCATGGCCTGAGCCAATGCAGCGACTTCAGGGAATTTATTAATAAAAGAATGAAAAATTACATAAGCTTCTCTCGTGAACGGTTGGTTTCACTGATTCCGATTGGGTTGGTGACCCTGATGATCGGAAGTCTACTGCTGGTTATGTGTTCACTCTTGGTTCAGGACCTATTACATGGTCTTGCAAGAAACAAGCTACCATTTCTCTTTATTCAGCAGAAGCAGAGTATCGTGGTGCCATAGAAGCTAGTAAGTAAGCCTTGTGGCTTCGTCAGATCCTATCAGAGTTTGGCTTTCAGCAGCAGCATCCGACTACACTTTGGTGTGATAATCAAAGTGCCATTCAACTATGCAAAGATCCAGTCCAGCATCAACGTAGCAAACACATTGAACTACACATGCACTTCATCAGAAAGCTCATTCATGACCATGTTCTTGTTGGGAAGGTAAATCCCCTCTACGGATAGAGGCGATCCCTACTAGCCCAGAACGGGTCTAGCAACAATCAAACAATGCTATCACGCAAGTTCCTAATTGCAAATAAAGAGTAGGTGATGAAGACCTACTTGAGATCCAACGCTTTAATTCGTAGAAGAGATGGCGCTCGCGTTCCTTTGCCTTGGCCGGTCACGATCCTCCACTATCCACGTGAATGGACACCTGCACACAAAGAGAACAAACACAAACACAAGCGTGAAATCTAATATATCCAATTATACATCAGTCAGGAAGGATATAATTCAACATCAACCATTACAAGTGGAACCAAACAGGTCAAAATGGTGGTAGTATGGAAAGAGAGAGAACATGACATTATTGATGCCTTAGCCATTGAGGATGAAGGGTGCATGAACGCCCTGAGGGATTGTGGCCTTAAGAAATTCTTCCTCGCATCATCTATGCGGGCGCAACCTGAGCTGCTACAGTTTATCATTGATGCTTGGGACATAGACGACCAAGTGTTTCGTCTGCGGAATCAGACCTTGGAGCTTGAGGTCTCCGATGTGTATTTCATTACAAGATTGTCGCGGAGAGGGGCGGTTCCTATCCTGACAGGTAGTAGGCCTTCTGGGGAGAGGGTCGGTGAAGTGAAAGCTCGAGTGTGCCCCGAAGCACAATTTGGGCAATAGAGTGCAAAGGTGTTGATCACCACCATCCGGGATTTGACGCTGAAAGCCATCCCCTTCACCATCACACGCGCAGCTGGGGTACAAGCACCCCACAAGGCCAGCAAGAACCACCTGATCCTAGCGAATGAATGCCTCAGTCCGACCGTTTTTAACTGGGCTGCCGCGGTGACTACTAACATTAAAAGGCAGCTCACCAATTGCAAGCGAGCTGAGACGAAATAGTTTGCATACGGTTCCATCGTGGTATCGTTCTTCCTGGAACGAATACCAATATTCCAGATTCAGAGAGCTGTGGTGGCAGATCCATTGCCACAAAAGCCTAGAATGGCTCGTTGGGCAGCACTGATTCCCAGGGGAGGAGGAGGCCAGGAGATGTCATGGCATCTTGAGTTCTTCATATGGCTCCGACGGCAGTTCATTGTGATCCAGGAGTGGCCGTATGCAGGGACCAGCTTCATGGGAGACCCAGACCTTCCACTTCCAGAGGGGGAGGAATGGGAGGAGGAGCTAGGTATGCACTCCTCGATTTTGATGTTTTCTATTTTTTTTTTGTCTTTTTCGATACATGCCTAAATAATGATTATATATGTATGCAGATGTGGGCCCAGAGAGACCAGCCGGGCTATCCCCTACATCGCGAAGAGGCCAACCCGCAGCTGACCCACCGACAGTGGGGGAGGATTTGATTCACAATCTCGAGGGGCTTGCCCAAGGGATTCCTGGTTATGCCAGATTGGCAGATGTTCCTCTTGCTTACCAGAGGCATACAGTAGGGGTGCTGACTCGCGTCCATCGCCTGCTGAGACGATTGGTGCGAGTGGTGATGTGTTATCATGAGCACCACCGTGCTTAGGCTTCTAGACTTTATTTTCTGCATAGATATTTTTTGAGAGACATGTGTCTCAGATGTACCGGGAACACAGACTCTACCCAGACATGTAAATTCTATTTTTTGAGCGCCTCAGTGCGCCACACAATATATATATATATATATATATATATATATTATATATATATATATATATATAATACATGGTGTTTTTATTGTATCTTATGCTTCCTGTATTTTGATGAATTTACATATTTATGCAAATGTCTGTCTAATACATAGTTAGCCAATGCATCGGTTACAGCATTAAGTCTTCTTGGAATGTGATGATAAGTAATGTAATCAAAATCTCTTTCCAGTAACTTAACATGTAAATACAACCTTAAAATACGATGATCTCTGACGAAATATCGTCCGTTGAGCTGGTGGACTACAAGTTGCGAATCTAAGTTTACAACCAATGAGCGAATTCCAAGGTTAATTGCCTCGGCTAATAATTCAATTACAACACTATATTCAGCCACATTGTTCGTTGTACAACCCAGACACACTCCTTGCATATCTACTAACTCACCATGAGGATCGTAGATCACCCATCCCGCAGATGACAGATTGCGAGTACTGCGGGAAGCACCATCAGCGAAACCAACGTAAGGTGATCCAGACATCTGTTCAAGAAGCAAAAGACACAATAAGCGGCAATCACGCCGACACACTGAGATAAAAATGAAACAAACAGGCACACACACAACACACTCTAAAAAAGCATATGTATGTACAAAAATGAAGCGCGCGCATGATACTTGATTCAAGTCAAGCCCTTTTCAGGGCTTCGCCTTATCGCACTGATGCA
Source organism: Pinus taeda (assembly GCA_000404065.3). NCBI lineage: Eukaryota > Viridiplantae > Streptophyta > Pinopsida > Pinales > Pinaceae > Pinus > Pinus taeda. The sequence goes on along the minus strand of APFE030685166.1, from coordinate 14,422 downwards.
TAGCCGGCCTAGATAATGTAGGCATCGCTCGGCCTATTGTCTAAAATGATCAACGGCACTGATGATCTGCCCATGCCCCCCGGCCGAGCGAGGTTTACAAGCTAGAGGATCAGTGCCCCCTTTAGCAGAGGGACCGAGGGTTGCAACAGAGTGCAGTGAAGGATCAGAGCGAGCTGAGACCAAAGCAAGTGAAGCAAGGCTCGGAGGTGGGAGGGAGAAGATACCCATAAGGGTAGGGTCTTTGAAAATCCCAGCTCCCACACTCTCAAACGGAACAACGGTATGCTCAACGAATGGTACATCTCCCTCAGAAGAGGAGGCGAAGAAAGAAAGCTGGTCGACCGTGACAATTTTCCCCTGATGGGGGAAACGAATGACACGGAAGAGGGATGAAGCCACGGCGCGCATGGCATACGTCCAACTCTGGCCCAGAAGGAGGTTATATGTGAGATTTGCGTCGACAACCTCAACTTCTACTTCCATAGTCTTCCCTTCTAAGGTGATTGGTAGTCGTTGAAGAATAGAATAAGGGCGGGATTCTCTCCCATCGAATGCTTCCAAGGTCGTTGGAGACTGACTCAGAGTCGGGGACCCGATGGCTTTCCAACACGCAATAGACATAATGCAGGTAGATGCGCCTTCATCAATAACTGTACGATGGATCGTTTTGGAATTGATGACGACTTGAATGAGAAAAGCGATCTGATGAGGCAGTCGAGGAACATGACTCTCGAGGTCGAAGGTAATCAAATCCGAGTCCGCTGGGTCGATGCCACCGATGGCCGATAGCAGGGACTTCCTCTGGGGGGGGCAGCTCTGAAGAACCTCTAAGGCGGACATAGCCGACGAGCCTGCGCTAAGTCCTCTACGATGCTATAGTGCTGGGCAGCACGAGCATTCAGATTATAAGAAGATCTTCTGAGTACCCCTTTGGGAGGGGGTCGGATTGTCGTCTCAGTACTCGGTCTCTCGATATGGAGGGGACCAGAGCTGGACGAAGGAGCACTTGAGGGAACTTCTGGCTCCTTTCCGGCGGATGACGGATACTCCTTCGCTCGAGTCGTTACATGAACGGGAATAGTTCCAGCCATGAAGACCTAGGAACCGAAGGGAGAAGAAGAGGGATCAGCCGCCATTTGAGATTTCTGAGAGGGAAAGGGTTCTTTAAGAACCGTAGGGACCCCGGGAGCGCACTTCAACAAACGACTAACTTCGGACCGCCTGGGGCAGTCCTTAGTATAGTGATCTTCCTCACAAATGAGGCAAGGATACTTGGGTTTGTGCTTGGCTCCTTCCTCGGCTGGAGGTTTAGAGGATTCCTGTTTGGGTTGCTCGGATTTATTTTTCCCTTTCCCCTTTTCTTTTTCCTTTCCTTTCGAGGCCTTGCCCGCCATGGTGGACTGGACGGCGTTGACCTCGGACGTGTTACCAGAATTTAAAGCACCCTGAGAAGTGTTTTCGTTGGATGCACTTGACTTTTGCTTCCCAGGGTTCGATGATTTTTTAGAGGCCTGGTTCACAGAGCCAATGACTCCATCGACAGATGGCTTGGGCGGAGCCTTGGATGTACCGGGCCTTGGGGCATCCAGCAAGTACTCATACAAGGTACCAGACTGAGAGTAAACTAAGTCTAGGTACTGAGCGCGCGCGATCGCTTGCTCTTCCGTTACACAGGCTCCCATAGCAATGTCCTGTGCAATCTTAGGGACAAAGGAAGTCGTGAACCAGTCGGTGAGGAGTTGATCAGGAATCCAAAACTTGATCAACCTGTGACGCCTTCTCCATTCATGGATGTGATCGAAGATATGCGTTGCCGTATCCTGCTTAAGAGACGTAAGGAGGTGAGTCCCTGTCTCGTACCGAATGGGTAATTGGAAGTGAGTAAGGAATGCCATGGCCAATGAATTAAAATCTTGAAATGACGCGCGGGTCAATTCAATGTACCATTTAGCGACCGAACCAGTGAGAGTCCTTTGAAAGAGGCGAAGCCGAATCGAGTCATCGAGCCATGAATTAGACGAACACCATAAGTGATACGTCATTACATGAGCCTGAGGGTCCTCTCCGACTTTCCCGTCGAATTTGGGATAGTCGCTAGGTATCTTAGTTGGAACTGGTGGCCATTGTGGATTGTGTAAAATGGGATCATTTGTTAACTTCGACACATCGGGCAGTTCCAATGTTGCTAAAAATGGTAGCTGCGGATTAAAGGACATTTGTCCCGGATACGAGGTAGAGCCAGAATTCCAACCAGTTCCAGATTGCCCCCACTGGCCTTGTCCCGATGGACCAGGTCCAAAAGGGCCTTGTTTAGAAGGATTTTGTCCGTAAGGGTTGTTTCCAGAACCGGGTTGCTGATACTAGTTCTTCCCTCCAGCGCCCCATTGGTTACCATACTGGCCAGTAGGTTGTTGATAATTTTGATAAGGGTTACCCTGCGGTTGCTGGTAATTTTGATACGGGGTGTATTGATTCTGGCCCTGGGGCTGCTGGTATCCATACTGAGCCTGGGAACCAGGCGGCATTTGATGACCAGATTGGGATTGATACCCACCTGAATACGGGGGTTGGGATTGATACCCACCCGAATAAGGAGGTTGGGATTGATACCCACATGAATAAGGAGGCTGGGATTGATACCCACCTGAATAAGGAGGTTTGGATTGATACCCACCTGAATACGGAGGTTGGGATTGATACCCACCTGAATACGAAGGCTGGGACTGAAACCCGCCCGAGTAAGGAGGTTGGGATTGATACCCACCTGAATACGGCTGCTGGGATTGATACCCACCTGAATGAGGAGGTCGGGATTGGTACCCGCCTGCATGCTGGGCCATTTGGCCGGAAGGTTGTCCTGGCCGGATCTAAGACGGCCCCGTTCGTCCAGAAGGTTGAGCTTGATGAGCGAGGGGCTGCCCTTGTGCAACCGAGGATTGTCCTTGTTGACCAGATGGTTGCTGAGCGGTAGGCTGGTCTTGCTGTGCGTAAGGCTGTCCCCCTTGCCCAGAAGAGTTGCCTTGCTGGTTTCCGGGTTGACCTTGCTGGCCATAAGGTTGTCCCTGGTTCCCAGAAGGTTGCCCCGAAGGGTGGCCTTGTTGGGCACCGGGTTGTCCTTGTTGAGCATTGGGTTGTCCCGGGTTTCCAGAAGGTTGCCCAAGATATGTGAAAGACGGACCACTAGAGGCCAAAGGTTGTCCCTGATAGGGTTGTCCTTGCGGGCTTGCTTGTTGACTTGGGTGATTCTGGCCAGAATGCTGCTGCCCATGATTAGGCTACGAGTAAGGCTGTTGACCCTGGTAGGGTGGTCCTTGGGATGGATTTCCTTGACCCTGATGGTACTGGCCACCACTATACCCGGTGGTACCCCAAGCCATGTTCAATGGAACGAAAGCCTCAACATAAGGCTCTTCAGGCAAGGAGGTATAGAAATAATGCTTCTCAGGATCATAATAGGGGCCTTGCCCATCTGGGTTCGGGACATTACGCAAGTACTCAAAATATGCCTCCTCTGCCGTCATATGATCGGAAGTAGGAGGAGCACCTCTTGCGGGGCACACAACTCTAGCAGTATGTGTCGATTGACCACTTTGTGCCAGACCTCGAGATGGGCCTGCAATAGAAGTGATAGCAGATGATGCTGTAACGGCACTAACAACTGGAGTCGACGACGCGACACAGACGGTCGGATTGGTTGGGACTGATGTAACAGCAGTATGGTGAACTTGGGATACAAATGGTCCTGTGGTAGGGACGATGTTTTGATTCCATACAGAAGAGGAAGCTGCAGAGTTCATAGCATCCCTCAAAGATCTATAGCGTGCGGGCACCGTGATACCCAGAGGTGTAATGGTGTAGGGCGTAGAGATGATTGGGGATGTAGCCGAAATGGGAGTATCAATACTCGACATAATGGACGGCCCACTCGACACAGGAGATGTGTCCCCTATATCGGAGGAAGCCATCGGAGATGGGACACTGAAAGGAGTGGCGGGAAAATCCTCTTCAGAGGGCTCCCAAACAGGGTTCCAAGAAAATTCGTAGAATTCGTCCTCTGGAGCTCGAGAGTTCAACGGTTGGATGCTCGGAACAATGGGAAGAGCATCGCAAACCCGTGTCTCGGGGGCAACAGAAGATGGAGACCCTTGGTCACTTGGGACAGGAGACGGAGTTGATGGATCTGCCAAGATGATCAAACAAAGACCCTAAGTAGACTAACGATAAAATACCCTACTCAAAACTAAACGCAAACAACATCTACTAAGGTAAATGTTATCGTGGCCGAATAAATTTTATGACATTAAGACACAACTTGACCTTTTCATGTTTTAAGAGTCGAGAAAAGGACAAAAGGTGACTCTAGTTGCCTTCGAATGTTTTGAGAGCCCGAAATGACAAATGCTCTATAAAGCCTTTTCTTTTACAGAGTCCGAAAAGGGTCAAAAAGTGGCTGCTCTGGAGAAACTAGGCAAAGGGGTTTACCAGACAATCCGTAAAACTACTTATACACCTTGGCAATCGTATGAAAACCAAGGACTTTCCGTACTGCAGTCAATCTTCTCAAATGTTGTGTTCGGTGCGTTACGGCTTGTAAGGCGGCAGACATGGCTTCCTATGGATCAAGGATGCAAACCTAGTGGAGTCTCCCCATATATATGCGACGGTACGTGGGAGCCCAAATCCGTGCTAGACCACAATTGAATCACACCAGGAGGAATCACCCAACCTTAATGCGAAAACAAGAGTGACTAGGTTTAACGACGCCAGAGCACGTCTCTAGCCTAGACCTCTAGAATGTTTGCGTTATGTTCCAATGCGTTTTTAGATTGATTCGGTTTATTTTATGGTTGATCTTTTAGTTAAGTTTCAGTTTAAGGCCCTACCGTATGTGATCTTCCACAATTTCCTAGATGCAAGCTACATGCGAAAGAAAGTCATTTCGTTCGATGAATTCTAACTATGAGAAGGTTAAGAGTTTCGATCAAACAAAATGAACTCAATCAACCAAACAACCTAATGCAGCTAATGGCAAATAAACAAAACTTTTTCTTTTCAATAATGCAAATAACGAAAAGTTCTATTCCATTCACTATTAAATGCAAAAGAGATTATTTGATTCCTTTCTACAAGCACAATGCACTAGAACGTATTTTGAAAGATAAGAACACTGAGCAAAGAAATAAATTCACTCAATGAAGGCACAATGAAATCCCAAGACACTAAAAAAAAGTTCTCCAAATCGAAAGGAAAACAAGGCTTCGCACGAGCTATGTAATCTAAGCTCAAACAAAGCTAGAATGAAATCCAAGCAATCCCCAGTGGAGTCGCCAAATTGTTGGGAAGGTAAATCCCCTCTACGGATAGAGGCAATCCCTACTAGCCCAGAACGGGTCTAGCAACAATCAAACAATGCTATCACGCAAGTTCCTAATTGCAAATAAAGAGTAGGTGATGAAGACCTACTTGAGATCCAAAGCTTTAGTTCGTAGAAGAGATGGCGCTCGTGTTCCTTTGCCTTGGCCGGTCACGATCCTCCACTATCCACGTGAATGGACACCTGCACACAAAGAGAACAAACACAAACACAAGCGTGAAATCTAATATATGCAATTATACATCAGTCAGGAAGGATATAATTCAACATCAACCATTACAAGTGCAACGAGAATGGAACCATAATGATAGTCATCTATTTATTAATATTCAACAAAGGAGAATACAACCAGCGTCCTGACGTCAAGTCCTCCTTTGGCTGGGTGCTCAGCTACACAAGTCTTGCAAAAGCTTGAAGGGGTGAAGGACAAGCTCTCTCTCTCTTTAGTGACAAAGTCTCCTTACTTAGGGAAAGCCTTATGGATACGAAGAAGGCTTCTTGCAACTCCAACCTTTTGATGTCTTCCTTTCAGCACAAGTATTGCCACAAGAGTCAAAGCTATCAGAACCAGAACTAGCTTGCTCAAGCCATGAGAACAAGCTTTTATAGAGGAAAAGGAAGAGATAAGGTCAATCCCCCACAACCATGGATTTGGCTTCATCACTTGGAAACTTCCATGGAATGGTGGCAAACAACTTTCCATTCAAGGAGATTCGAAGCCAAACCATCCTCACTCAATTTGGAATCAGTTTGGTGAATGAGGTGGACAGAACCTTCGGAGGTTTGAGTGGTTAAAAACTTTACCCAAAATGATTGGCGTGATTGTGACTCTGGGACAGAGCGCCAATGGAGCACCCTTTCTTTAGGATTTTCCCCATTGGCGCGGGCATAACATAGGGCACCAGCGCTAATGCAAAAAGGGCTATTTTTAGGTCAAATGAGCAGGAGATGTCTTAAGGGCATATGAAACTCATGTTTAGAGGCAAGTGAGGCAAGTGGTTTCAAGTCTTGTCACTTCTCACAAGTCTCGGAATGGGCCCTCCAAGATGCGGGAGAGGGGTAACAGGGACGGTGACAAACGGTGACAAATTACTGTGTAACAGATGCCCCCTAAAGCATGAGGCCCGAGTGAGAGAGGGGTGAAGTGCTTTACAAGAACATGTGTGACTGAAACATTGCCGCCGGAGAACCTGCAAAAAGAAGTACAACTGATATCTCAAGTACATGATATATATGCAGTATGGGCGCAGCCATCCGTAACAGAGTATACAACTGGATCCCAGGCATGGACGCAGCCATCCGATGAGGATCTATGAATGGACTCAGGTATGGTCGCAGCCATCCAATGAATGAGTCATGTAATGATTACAAAAATCCACAAAATGCAACCCGGATGTAAAAAATGCACAATCCGGGGTCTTGCGCTCCAACTCGACCCGAACATAGTACAAGTTCAAGCATGTGAATACAGGAGTTGAAGTCGAACATGCATGAACATTGTCTGATTACCAGCCAATGATGAAAACCATTAACAGACGCGAGAGGTGCCACCAATAATGACGATGGTCCTCAAGGTACTATAGGTACAATCCACGGCGTGCGAATGAATGAGCCGGTGTCGAACACCCGTAGAATCGTTCGATCGGAGGCCAATGATGAAAACCTCCCGTCGAACACGAAGAACATGCCATTGAGGCATGCAGACTCCAAGGTACCTGAAGGGAGTCTCTAGGTCACCTTCCTGGATAATGAGCTGAAGTCGACAGGAAGTGATCTTGATCGAAGGTGGGCCATAATTTTTCCCACATCATCGACACGAGACGGAGAGAGACAGTATGTTGTTTGTGAGATATCGGAGGGAGGTTGAGTATTCTACAGAGGTCAACTTCTCTTGAACATATCGACGGCACAACGACGGATTTGGCAGTATTTGATGTCAAATGATCAGGGGTCATGATGACAAAACGATGAGCAGATGAATGGTCAAATAGGATAACCCAAACCCATGGAGGCAAGTGTGAAATGAGATGAGATGTTCCCACCCAGACACGAACGTAGAAAGTGCCATGTTCAAGAGCGACATACTGCCGATGACGACGATTATGATTACTTTATTCCCCCACCATTTCTAGCAGGTACCTCGATTATTTTTGGATGACAAGCTTGACGGGGATAGCATATGCTTGAATAAAACCCGATGTCATTAAAGTTTTAACGAGTCTGACAACGGAAAAACTCGGTGCCTTTTCATGTTTAGAGAGTTTGAAAAGACCGCGAAAAGGAAACTCTAGGGGTGTCCTTTTTCGTAAACTTGTGTCTCTCGAACCCGAAAAAGTATAAAACTATGCTCGAAAGAACCGCCCAGCCATTATGACCGAGGAGTACTTTTCGTGAGTAATGACACCGACCTGAAAAAGTAAAAAAGCGATCGATATCACTTCGTTTCGCTCCCATTAACGAACCTGAAACGACAAGGGCCCGATGATATTTTTATTCTTTGTACGGTCGGAAAAAGAGTTTAAAGACGACCGCCTCTTATTTACGTTTAACGAGTCAAGAGGAATAACTCGGCAATCTTTTCATGTTTAGCGAGTCAGAAAAGAGCTAAAAGATGACTCCATAGTGACTTTTTCGTGTATTTACCGAGTCTGAAAAAGTATAAAATACAACTCGTTTCACCATCGAAGTTGCGCAAAAGACCTGTCGCTGCACAAGAAGCAAACGTAAAACCCATTTTCGACCAAAAATACATTAAAATATTCGAAAATAACTTTTCTAAACCCAAAAATGAGTTAAAAAGTCTATAAATAGGGTGAAAATGTGAAAAATAGAATTACTTTTACTTTTTACCTCTTGAAGAGCGAGAGGGGTCTGTTTGGGTAGAAAACTTCAGGCGGCGAATACAGCCAATCCGTGCAACCATTCGCGATCTCGTCGGCTCCAGGTAAGAGGCGCTTCCCTTAGCTCCATTTCTATACCATTTTTTATGTATTTGATTCCTAATTGAGCCTCTGCAAGGGGGATTTTCAAATTTAGGGCTTCGCCCCATTGGCGCGGGTACCCGGCACGGACCCGCACTAATGGGGTAAATTACCCAAAGGCGCCGTGCCATTAGCGCGACTGTTTTAAAAACAGTCGCGCTAACCGCGCGACTCAAATTTTTACATATATTTACCCGTTCTATTTGAATTTCTCCTGGTTTATAAATTTACCAAGGTCCTAATGATGGTGTATTTGTCCTTGTGGGTGCAGGAAACAAGCCAAAATGGTAGTAGAATGGAAAGAAAGAGAACATGATGTCGTGGACGCCTTGGCAATTGAGGATGAGGGGTGCATGAATGCTCTGAGGGATTGTGGCCTCAAAAAGTTCTTTCTTACATCATATATGCGGTCTCAACCTGAGTTGCTACAGTTCATAATTGATGCTTGGGATGTGGACGACCAAGTATTTCGTCTACGGAACCAGACCTTAGAGCTTGAGGTATCTGATGTATATTTCATCACCGGGTTGTCACGGAGAGGAGCAGTGCCCATTTTGACTGGCAGTAGACCTTCTGGGGAGACGGTTGGTGAAGTAAAGGCCCGAGTGTGCTCGGAAGCACAATTTGGGAGACAAAGTGCTAAGGTGGCTATCAACACCATCCGGGATTTGACACTCAAGGCGATTCTATTCACCATCACACGTGCAGCTGAGGTACAAGCGCCCCATGAGGCGAGCAAGAACCATTTGATACTCGCGACGGAATGCCTCAGCCCCACCGTCTTTGATTGGGCTACAACTGTGACCACTAATATCAAAAGACAGCTCACAAATTGTAAGCGTACAGATGTGAAACAGTTCGCATATGGCTCGATTGTGGTATCATTCTTCCTGGAGCGAATACCACTTTTCCAGATCCAGAGAGCCGTGGTGGCAGATCCATTGCCACGAGAGCCTAGAATGGCTCGCTGGGCAGCATTAATGCCCAGAGGAGGAGGGGGCCAGGAGATGTCATGGCATCCCGAGTTCTTCATATGGCTCCATCGACAGCTGATCGTGATCTAGGATTGGCCTTACGCGAGAACCAGTTTCATGGGGGACCTAGACCTTCCATTACCAGAGGGGGAGGAATGGGAGGAGGAGTTAGGTATGAACTCCTTGATTTTGATGTTTTATGTATTTCTATTTTTTTTTTGTCTTTTTAATACATGCCTATTCTGATGACGATTGTATGTATATGCAGATGTGGGCCCAGAGCGACTAGCCGGCCTGTCTCCTACAGCGCGGAGAGGCCAACCCGCAGCCGACCCTCAGGCAGGGGGGACCGTGGGGGAGGAGCTGATACAAAATCTCGAGGGGCTCGCCCAAGGGATTCCAGGTTATGCCAGATTGGCAGATGTGCCCTTCGCATATCAGAGGCACACAGTAGGGGTGCCGACTCACGTCCATCGTCTGCTGAGACGATTGGTGCACACGGTGATGTGCTATCATGAGCACCACCGTGATTAGACTCCTAGGTTTTATTTTTTGCATATTTTTTGAGAGACATGTGTCTCAGATGTACGGAGAACACAGACTCTATCCAGACATGTACATTTATTTTTTGAGCGCCTCAGTGCGCCACACGATATATATATATATATACATGGTGTTATGGTTTATTGTATTTTATGCTTTTTGTATCATGTTGATTTACATATTATGCAAATGTCTGTCCAATACATAGTTAGCTAATGCATCGGTTACTGCATTAAGTCTTCTTGGAATGTGATGATAATTAATGTAATCAAAATCTCTTTCCAATAATTTAACACGTAAATACAACCTTAAAATGCGATGATCTCTGACGGAATATCGTCCGTTGAGCTGATGGACTACAAGTTGAGAATCTAAGTTTACAACCAATGTGCGGATCCCGAGGTTAATCGCCTCGGCTAATAATTCAATTACAACACTATATTCAGCCACATTGTTCGTTGTACAACCCAAACACACCCCTTGAATATCTACTAACTCACCATGAGGATCGCAGATCACCCATGTCGCAGATGACAGATTGCGAGTACTGCGGGAAGCACCATCAGCGAAACCAACGTAAGGCGATCCAGACATCTATTCAAGAAGCAAAAGACACAATAAGCGGTGATCACGCCGACACACTGAGATAAAAACTAAATAAACATGCACACACAATACACTACTGAAAGCATACGTATGTACAAAAATAAAGCGCGCTCGTGATACTCAGTTCAAGTCAAGCCCTTTTCAGGACTTTGCCTTATTGCACTGTTGCATAACCAGCCTAGATAATGTAAGCATCACTTGGCCTGTTGTATAAAATGATCAACGGCACCGATGATCTGCCCATGCCCCCCAGCCGAGTGAGGTTGGCAGAGGGATCGAGGGTCGCAACAGAGTGCAATAAAGGATCAGAGCGAGCAGAGATCAAACCAAGCAAAGCGAGGTTCGGAGGTGAGAGGGACAAAACACCCATAAGGGCAGGTTCTTTGAAGAGTCCGGTTCCCACACTCTCAAACGGAACGGAGGTATGTTCAACGAAAGGTACATTTCCCTCAGAAGAGGAAGCGAAGAAGGAAAGTTGGTCAACCGTGACAATTTTCCCCTGATGAGGGAAACAAATGACACGGAAGAGGGATGAAGCCACGGCGTGCATGGCATACGTCCAACTCCGGCCTAGAAGGAGGTTATATGTGAGATTGGCGTCGACTACCTCAACTTCTACTTCAACAGTTTTCCCTTCTAAGGTGATTGGCAATCGTTGAAGAATACCATAAGGACGGGATTCTCTCCCATCGAAAGCTTCTAAGGTCATCAGAGACTGGCTCAGAGTCGAAGACCCGATCGCTTTCCAACAAGCAATAGACATAATGCAAGTTGATGCGCCCTCATCAATAACTGTACGATGGATCGTTTTGGAATTGATGACAACTTGGATGAGAAAAGTGATCTGATGAGGCAGTCTACGAACATGGCTCTCGAGGTCGAAGGTAATCAGATCTGAATCCACCGAGTCGATGCCACCGATGGCCGATAGCAGGGACTTCCTCTGGGGGGGCAGCTCTGGAGAACTTCCAAGGTGGACATAGCCGACGGAGCCTGCGCTAAGTCCTCTACGATGCTATAGTGTTGGGCAGCACGAGCATTCGGATTGTAAGAAGATCGCCTGAGTACTCCTTTAGGAGGGGGTCGGATTGTCGTCTCAGTACTCGGTCTCTCGGTATGGAGGGGACCAGAGCTGGACGAAGGAGCACTTGAGGGAACCTCGGGCTCCTTCCCGGCGGACGACGGATACTCCTTCGCTCGAGTCGTTACATGAACGGGGATAGATCCAGCCATGAAGACTTGGGAACCGAAGGGAGAAGAAGAGGGATCAGCCACCATTTGAGTTTGCTGAGAGGGAAAGGGTTCTTTAAGAACCGCAGGGACCCCAGGAGCACTCTTCAACAAACGACTAACTGCGGACCGCCTGGGGCAGTCCTTAGTATAGTGATCCTCCTCACAAATGAGGCAAGGATACTTGGGTTTGCGCTTAGCTC
>APFE030685157.1:31238-56686 GCA_000404065.3 Pinus taeda | reverse complement strand
AGATCTATTCGAGCACTATCATTGTTGGAACGGGCAACATCATTCCATTCCATGGACCCATGTTGCCCCCGGATTCCCGAAAAAAACATCGTTTAGGGCCTCAAAACGGCTCCGGAAGTTCAGGACCCGAAAAACTGCTAAAAATAGTAAATTGTGCTACAATTAAGGAAACTGAAAATGCTGAGAAAGACAATGGTGGGGGTCCAGGTGGACTTGGCAGGTGGCCCCCAATATCCACCTGGATCATGTTTCTTCTATTTGTTAAATTAATCAACCAAATTATTTGCAGTTTCCTACGACAAATATCGAAACATATACATTGTAGCATTCACAAATATAATACTGCAGAAACTAAACACTGCACTGGAGAGAAATAAGCATACACATCAACATAGTTGATTTTGGACAATGTCCCCGGAAAAACCCAACTTGGAAAAATCGGTGCAGCAGCAAAGGGTTTTTATTATTATGTAGTAGTAATCTGAGTGCAAATCATTGGATGCCCAAACTGGCTATCCAATACAGAGAAATACTGGCAAAAAGTTAGTGAGAAGAATCTCACACTAATCCGGGAGATCCGACTCTGATCAAGGACTTGCTGATTGGCCCCACGCTGCCTTTGTGGAGCTTCTGCGTCAACCCCACGCAGATCTGCGTCACATTGGCTGGGCTTTGCGTCAATCCCTCTGCTGACCTCCCGCTATCTAGGAATTCGACCTCCTGGCCCTCCAATCTCACACCCCCGCTTCTGGCACTGAATCTCTTCTCTCTTAGCTGGAATTCAAACTCCCTCTATAGCTCTACGCTACCTCACTGAACTGCTCTCTGCCTTCTCTTCCTTGCACTCCCAGGATCTGGAAAACTTCCTTAGGTCTACCATCCCTGCCCCTCTCTCACTGCTTCGACTTCACTGAATCATTTACGGCAACTCATTGCTGTTACTCAAGAAATCGATTCTCTAGCAAAATCGAATTGCTCAAGTGTCTTTCTCCAACCACATCGAACACCTTCTTATAATCTCTCGTTGGAGCACCAACAGCCAAGATTAAAACATAATCGATGGCTAAAAATAACTTGGAGTTGATCCTTGTCTTCTTTTAGAAGATTTACACCTGATTTAATTAATACCCTTTAATTAACCAGATTTCCTAAGTTTAGACTTAAGGAACCATTAAAAAAAATAATTATTTTAATTAAATCATCTGTAGGTGGAATTTTCAAAAATGATTTCTTGGTTTTGGAGAATGCATCTGTCTTAGTCTCTTTGCAGAATCTCGAGGCAAGAGCACATTTGATGCTACAGAAATCAACAACTTGAACCAGATTATTGCCTTGAATAATCAGTTGAAAGACATCAAGATAAACAAAGGAGAGACGGTTCAAGTGTATTTCCTGAGAATGACCAAAATCAGGAATCAACTATGAACAGTTGGTGAAATTGTACCTGACAAACAAATGGTGTTGACTACACTAGGAGGTCTTTCTCCTATTTGGGAGACTTTTTATCACCACCATTAGCAATATCAACATTATTCCCACATTTGATGAGCTCCTAGGAAAGTGTATTCAAAAGGAGGCCAGAATGATCTCCAAAGGGAGAATTTCACATCATGAAGAAAAAGAACATACTGCATTTTTAGCCTATGACAAGAAAAAGAAAGGTAATAAAGGCTCTCATCATTCTTTGAAGAAATCTTCTTTCAAATCAAATGATTCCTTTAAAGGGAATCTAGACATGTCAAAAGTTAGATGCTTTAACTATCAAAAGCATAGTCGCTTTACTTGTGATTGTAGAGAAAAAAGAAGAGCACCTAGATTCAAAAACAAATTTGATTATAGAAAACACTTCTTAAAATCAAAGAAAAAGTCATCTTCAGAAATAAAAAAATAAATAAAATAAAAATCCAAGGTATAAAAATAATGTAGTGGAAACCCAGTCAAAATATTTTTTTGTTTCTTCTCTTTCCTGTTCTTTTGCAGATTCATTTGATAGCTAGTTAGTTGATAGTGGTGCTTCCAAACATTTTACCGGTTACAAAGAAGCACTTTCTAATCTAGTTGAGAGGGAGACTAATTTAAATGTTATCCTTTGGAGCATGGATTGATGGGAGGATTCGGCAGAAAAAGTGGGCTAGGTTTGTACTCTTGTCTCCACTGCTTGATCCTGTGGTTAGCCTTCTATCCTAGTCCCGTGAGATCTCCTTTACTAGCCATTAGCTTTTGGGTTGGCACTACATGGGAAACCCAATTTTGGTTGCGTGGTGTTGATCTTTGTAGCTTGGGAGGTACTCCAAGCCTTGAGGATTGAGGGTTTGGAGGAAGGAGCTCCATAAGTGGCCTTGTGGGCTTGATTCCCAAGCCCGGGGTTTTGCACCCATCAGTATTTGGGCCAAAATTGTGACGATATTATGATATGTGATGGATGAGGATGATAGTAGATGACGAGACAAATCCAACGCATCAAGAATCGTCTAATTCTGAGTTTTCATTGTTGAGTTATGGATTTTTGAAGTTATGCATGGGCTAATTTGTCAAGGGAAGCATGACGACTAGGGCTAGTTTAGCCCTGTTGACAAATTCATTGGAGACTTCATGTTGGATATAAATAAGTGTTGAGCTTGAGTTATTTGACACATCCAAGAAGTATCTTTCATAGTCTTTACCATCAAGAAAGGCAGCTCGAGTGTAGAAACGCGAGTGCAGAAACGCGTGAATGCAGGAACACGCGAGTGCAGGAACGTGATTCAAGAATGCGAGTGCAGTAATGTGCGAGTGCAGGAATGCGTGAGTGTAGGAACGCGAGTGCAGGCAACGTGAGTGAGGGTTGAGCATGTAGCATACTGCACCAGGGTGACGCAGAAGCTAAGCAAGGCTCTGTATGTATTGTATTGATGTGTTAAGGTTGAATTATTGGTAGTTGATGATGTCCTAGGCAGCGTTGCGAAAATCACGATATTCTCGCAGTTTTTTGGCTCAAGCAATATTATCACGCGATTTTTATAAAGTTTTTTTTTTTCCAAAAAATCGTTGAAAAAATCACGATACGACAGGAAAAAGTCGCAGGGCATCGGGACAGTGTGTTTTATAAGCAAATTTATGAGTTTTATTTCTCATTTTTAGTAGACAGGGGAATTGTTTGAGAGCTGAGAAGGAGAGGAAGGCATCTATTAGGGCAGAGGAGGAGAAAAACAGAGGATTTTAGCATCACAAGCAAGAGAACTTCGTGTTTGGACCAAATTTCTTCGGCAAACCGTGCTTTCCAGGTATGGGCACCAAATTTGGCCATTTTGTTTCGGTTTTTTTTTTTTTTTTTGCTTGGGTTTCTATAACCCATTGATTATCAATGATTTTTGAGTGGATTTGATGGTGTGTTTTTTTTCATTTTTGTTGCATAGAGTGGAGAGGGTTCATTTTGGTCAAAAATGCAAAAACTTGATTGTTAGATTTATTAGTTTAATTTTTTCTTGTACTCTATTTATTTGCATCATTTTTTATTGGATTTGAATATGCATTTTTCTACTATTGTTGGATTGAGTTAAGGTTTTTTTTTTTTGTCAAAAATTCAATGTGTTGTGTCATGTATGTAAATTTTTTTTTTTAATTTTATAACTTGCAATTCTTATTGTGCCATAGGTTCAACTTCAAACTTCATCTTACATTAAAACTCAAGAGTTCAACCAAGTTACAAACATGCTAAGGAAATTGGACCCTTTGTGGGAATTTGGTGAACCTGATGAAGCGTTTGATAGAATAAACTTGTCTTGCAAGTTGTGTGGGCAACATATGTTAGGTGGGGTTTATAGATTGAAGTATCGCCTTGTACAAATCCCTGGGCGTGATGTAGGGCCTTGCACCAATACAAATGCGGAAATCATTCAAAGAGCCATGAGATCATTGGAAGAATTAGAGCAAGACAAAGTAACCAAAGCAGATCTGAAGAAGCAATTAGCAGGGAGAGTGTTAGGAGGTGAATATGGAAGTGGCATTGGTTCTACTTTAGCATCAATGTCTACAACCAACATTGTAGCTACTTCATCATTTTTTGTTCCTAGAACCACGTCTGGTTCACAACCATCTATCACTTCAATGCTTAAAAAGATGAGAAAGAACAAGCTGACAAGTTGTTGGGCGCGTTCCTCCTTTGGAGTGATATTCCTTTTAGTGTTGCAAGGAATAATACATTTTTCCAGCCTGTTGTTGATGTTATTACAATTGTTGGCACAAGGTATAAAATCCCTTCTTATGATGACTTTAGAGGTCGCATTCTTCAAGATGAAAATGTTGACTGCACCAAAAAATTGGAGGAGTTTAGGGTATCACGGGCACGAACAGGATGCACTGTGATGTCATATGGTTGGACCAACCAAAAGGGGATAACCCTTATAAAATTCTTGGTTAGTTGTCTCGACTCTCAAGGGGACAATGTTTATGAAATCTGTTGATGCATCTTCACATATCAAAGATGCAAAATTATTATGTAATTTGTTGGATGTGTTTATTTTGGAGGTGGGTGCAGAACATGTTGTCCAAGTCATAACGGACAATGCTGCAAATTATGTTGTTGCTGGCAAGATGCTTATGGAGAGGCATCCTACTTTATTTTGGACACCTTGTGTTGCACATTGTATTGATTTGATGTTGGAGAACATAGGAAAAATTTCCTTTGTCAAAAATATTGTTGACTCATCAAAAAGCATTACAAAATTTATATATAATCATGCATCTGTGCTTAGCTTGATAAGAAAATTCACCAACAACAAGGAGTTGGTGTGCCCCGCCATTACACGATTTGCCACCAGTTTCATATCTCTTCAATCCCTTTTGAATTCTATGTGGAATGTGAAGAGAATGTTTCTTTCAGAGAAGTGGTATGCTTTGACAATTAGTCGCAAACCAGAAGGAGAGGCCATATGCAGATTAGTTTCATACCAGGAAAACTTTTGGGCGGAAGTGCAGGAGGTGTGCACCGTTACTGAACCTTTGGTAAAAGTTCTTCGATTAGTTGATGGTGAGAAGCCCGCAATGGGCTATTTGTATGAGGCCATGGACAGGGCCAAAGAATCCATTCGGGCCTACTGTGATGATAAGGGAGATGAGGGGTTTCAAAAGCAACTCCTATGGGAAGTGAATGATGAACGATGGAACAACACACTCCATCGTCCCATTCATGCTGCAGGGATCTACCTGAACCCCGCATTTTCTTACCCATCTGGGTTCTTATTTGATGCTGAGATCATGGATGGATTCTTAACCTGTGTTCAGAGGATGGTGCGATCTCCAGCAGAACGTGCAGAAATCTCCAAAGAAATGGAGATATACAGGATGGCATGTGGCACATTTAGCTTTGAGATGGTTGTGGTTGATAGGAAGACTAAAATGCCAGGTATTTTTTAGTTTGTTTCAAATTTCATTGTCTCTTCAAGTTCATAACTCATACTTTGCTTCAACTTTCAAATTTCATTTTTTTTCTTATGCTTATCTTATTTGTAATTTTGTTGTAAATGCATGGTGGACTCGCTATGGTGCCAAAGTAGCCCATCTGCAAAAGCTTGCCATTTGAATCCTCAGCCAAACATGTAGCTCCTCAGAATGCGAGCGCAACTGGAGTGCATTTGAAAAAATACACAACAAGAAGCGCAACAGGTTAAACTTAAAACTTAAATATTCCAAATTTCCAATTAAGTTTTTGAATTCATTAAATAATATTTTTTATAATTATTATTTTATGATCTTTGTACGGGTTGGAGTCCCAGTGACTTAACGACATGTTCTACGTCTACTACAATATTCGATTGTGGGTGAGGCAACATGAGAGGATACCTGATATGGAGGCCATCTCATTGGATGGGATTGACACCACTGTTGCATTGAAGGTTGAGGCCGAGAGGCCTCTCATGGAGTTTGTCGATGATTGGTTAGAGCAGGAGGTAGTGGAAGGCGTAGAGGAGGAGGAACAAAAGGAGGAAGAGGTGACACCACGTACCCAAGCTACCCCTGCCACCAGTAGAGGACGTGGTCTACCTCCTGTAGCTCCTAGTTCTTCAGCTTCTAAAGCATAGCAAAGTCCACTAGCATCTACATCTAAAGGGAAAGGGAAAGCTATTGCATTTTCTTGCAAGAGGGGCAGAGGAAATCAGTGGTATTAGTTATTTGGTTCATTTCATTGTATATGACATTATGACTCATGATATGAGATACATTATTATATTTTTTGTTAATATTTTGAGGTTGAGTTGGGACTCGGGAGTCAGGACTTACTATTCAGGACATGATTCATTGTTATGTGTGATGTAGCACTAGAAATGATATTACACATCTTACATATTAGTTCTTTTATCATATTTATGTCTCAATGTATTTATTTTATGTTGTAGATGCTTTAGATATTAAAAAAATTGAAAAAAATGAATATTCTTGTATTTTATGATTTTTTCCCAATTTTTACCGATTTTTCCCGATTTTTACGATTTTTTCCGAATTTTCCCCCTCAACGATTTAATCCCGATCACGGTTTTCGCAACATTGGTCCTAGGAGAGGACAGTTTAGAAGTTTGCTAGCAATCATGTGGAACGGTTTCCTAGCTGGTTGGATGCCCTAACTAGGAGCAGATGCTACAGCAAGGATTGGTCACTCGTGGTATGTTGGAGGGTAGCGTGAGAGTGAACAATGTGTGGATAGTGATTGGGCATTTATGGTCTGCTGGAGGACAGCGTGATAGTGCCTAAGTTGGAGCCCGGTGTGCAACACTTTGATGGACAAGAGTAGTTGGTAGAGTGGCAGTTGTTGAGCTCAAGGGTTGACAAACCAGAGGAGCAGTTGAGCAGCCCTAGACTTGTGTGTGGAGAAGGACTTTTGGCCCGTGTTCATTGTGGGAGATGGACATCTTGCAGTGATAGGTGGCAGCCCTCCGTTCCCTACGTTAGTCTTCATTGGTGCAGTGCAGGAAGACCATAGTGAGCTGAAGTCCCTAAGTAACACCCAAGATCGTAGAGAAACAACACGTGGTACTGCTTCCCGACACCATATATACCACTCTCTTCCACTCATTTAGGCCCCATTCATCCCTTTTCACATCCGGGTCCACATAGGGTTAGCCTCCCCCTCCCCTCATCTACACCTTGGGTCGGGTCTGGGACAATGCCCGGAGGTTGATGCAACTAAAAAGAAAAGAAAAAGCATAGTTTGGCCACTCTCAACAAGAAATGTACCACAAAATGCAAAATATGGTCGGGACATACAAATTAAGCATGTGGGCAAAAGCCAAACATGAACTCTACCTCACCCTAGTTCTTATAGGCCCTAGATGAGCCCCCTTCGTCATTAAGGAACTCATGATTGTCCCAACCCCTAATGGGCAATGAACTACCCCACCTTTAGGGGGTACCCACTGCTATGTATCACACAACATGCTCTCATCCCTTGGAGCCTCGAGTAGTTATGAAGAAAAATCAATCAAAGGCAAAAAGCATATGAGGAAGGGTGTTCAAAAACAAAGGTCGAGGTAACTCATGTACCACAATTTTCTCCCTCCTACACTCATATACCCAGGTGTGGAATTCCTTTTTTATAGCTTCCCTTGTACCATGACATGTGGTCTGGATGATTCCCCTAATCCCCACTCCATTCCACTACTTTACCATTTGCCACCTACCACTTGAGGGATGTACCATGGACATATCACCCCTTTTAAAGGTTGAAACTGCCTAACAGGATCCTTGGTTAACCCCCTTATTGAGCTTGGAGACACTTGTACATGCCAAAGCCCGTTATGGAAGGGCATGCCACCATGAAGCACCCCATTGATTCCATGACTTTTAAGCCCTTTTACTTGATTATTCTAATGATTTGTTGTACTGGGGGGAAAGGGTACGCATTGGATCTTATGCAAAATTGCAGGTGGGTCTCCATTTGGGGCTTGGTCTCCGTATACGGGGTCCTAGCCCTCCAGAGGACCACATTGGCACTTATAGGTTGAGCATTGAAAGCCATGGGCCTCCACCATAGCAAAGAGTACTTCATGCATCCCCAATACCACTCATTGATTGCTTGTGTTCCACCTTTTGGAGGAGGAGGATGCACCTGGTTAACCATGCCCAGCGGGCTCCACACATACACCACACACTTGGTAGATGATCTGGGGTCCAAATGAGGGCTTATGTTATTATCTGAGCCCTTCCAAATGGTTTACAAGCACTTTTGATTCACTTGGAGACCAATGAGGATGCCCTTGTGCCCTCCACACTTACCTAGGGGCACCACAAGGATTTTCTTGGATGACAAGGAGCCAACCCCTTGTCCACTATGTTTGAGGTCTATTCTCACATCATGGCACATTCGGGACTTCACTAAGCCTCCTCAAAAGCCCAACGACTCACTTTATTGATCATTCGACCCTCTTAAGAAGCTTATTATTGTATTGTTGAGCTATCTTGATGGGCTTATCGCCAAGGGATGTTATTATTGCACATTATTTTATTATTTGGGGCTCAATTAGGCCAAATTAGGCAATCGAAATTATTAGTGGTCATATAAATAGAAGTGAGGTGATTCATTCTAATCATCATCACTTGGATTGGGTTATTAGCTCTTGTGAGATTTTTGCTATCCCTTTTGGAGGACAATTTTGGATGATATGAATGAATTTTGATGTTTGGATCTATCTCTTTTGTCTTGGAGCTTCATTATTGGCATAATTTGATGATTGGATATACTCTTTTGTACATGTAAGTGCTCTTTTCATGCTTATTCTTGTTATTTACTTTGTCACATGAATGTTGCTGGGATTTTAGCTATACAAATCTGAAATTTACTTCTTTCCTATACGAATTGCTGGAAATTTTGATCTTTTATAATGTTGCATCATGTCATGGGCCATGTATGAATGGGTGAATGTTCCTAGAGATAATTTGTGTTAAATATAACTCGATAAGTCATCAATTATTGCAAATCAAAGTATAAAGTCCTTGAAGCAGCTATTATCATGCCCTAATGCCATGGAAAGTTGCTTGGAGGCCTCCTTGATTAGATGAATTCTTTCCAAACAATAAATTCCCCTTGACTCCATCTCTCCCAAAGGAAAAGGCACTAATCCTTCCACAGGTGATTCGCCTTGCAGAAAATCATGTGTTTCATGACAAGTCCAAGCATATTGAGACCAAGTATCACTATATCCCGGATATGGTACAGAGAGGAGCAGTGAGGCTCCATCACATCTCCATTGATGATCAAATAGCTAACATTTTTACCAAGCCTTTACCAAAAGGAAAGTTCTTGGTTTTTAGAGAGCAACGTGGACTTATGGATGTGACCTTTCCCGGTTGCGGTCATAGCTGATCGAGAACACTGAGTTGCCTTTCCCCCCTGTCAAAGCTCACATGATTAGGGAATGATGTTGGAAAGCTCTTGAGGATGAGGGACCTCTTGTGTAGTTGTGCCACAAGAGTAGGCCTCTGTATGCATCCGACCCACAATTTGGGACGTGGGAAGAGCCACCTCTCTGGCCAATAGATGTAGTGAGACTTGTCTATGTGACTTATCTAGGATGTAGTGTTCCACCACTTAACGTTTAATGAAACTTGGTTGTGTTTGATTCTTCTCTGTGTGACTTGTTTGAGTCTTGTCCATGTGATGATCCTTTCCTTTCAAGATTTGTGTCAAGTGGATGATTCTTCTTTAGATTGCCACTTCAGTGTTGCAGATGTTACAAAGCAGAGTTGAATTGAGATGAATGAAAGAGATCAAAGGAAGCAGAGATCTTTGATACAGAAAGAAATTCCTCCTTAGCTAAGAGAATGTTAAAATTTGGCAGCTCAAGGATGAATTTCTCCTAGAAGAAATCATATCTTCTAGTTATGTTTGAACCACCTATAATAAAATTTCATTTCTGACAAATTTGAACTTTCCAAAAATAGTAAGTCACGTCTCAAGTTGGAAATGACTTTCCAAAATAGAAAGTCATGTCTAAATGGTCAAGGATGATATTGACATATGGAATCCACTTTAAAATCAAATCAATCATGAATATACGAGTCAAGAATTAATATTTTATCCTTACTAGTATTATTATTATTATAATACTATTATTTAAAATAGTCTAAAGTCACTCACCTTTAATGGATTAATACAAACGAATTATCAAGTCTCATGGAATAAGTCAATTAAATTGAGAATCTCTTACTTGACAAATCAAAGCTCTCTCTTAGAATAAAATAGTAACTCCACACTTAAGAGAAGGTTACTCTTCCTCACTAATTTGATGTATGCAAAAAGTGTAACTCCTCATTAAATGCACTTGCAACTCCCTCACTTAATTCGATTTGTAACTCTCACCAAATATTCTCTCATGTTTAAGTGTATCTCTCTCTCTCTCCCTAATTCGAATTGTAACTCCTCAAGACAAGTATACCTATCTCTTTATTCTTGGGATGAGCTACACTTCTCCTCAAGTAACTCCTCCATCATGGAATTCAATTCTCCTATTGTTGGCTCAAGGCATGAATTCATTTTGTAACTCCTCTCCTTTCTCATCTATTTAAGCAAGAGCAAGTGAGAATTGAACGTAGTATGTTGATTGTGAAAAAGGAGAACAAGTGTTGAGTGTGTGCAAGAGAAGTGAGAGAGCAATTGAAGAGAAAGAGCAGGGGAAGAGCTGGAACAAGTGTGAAGGACAATATCTAATCAAGAGAATGAGAAGATCTTCAAGCAAAAAGCAAGAGCACTTCATTTGCACGTTGATCATACATTGGGGACTTTATTCATTCTCATTCTCTCTATCTGTACTCTGCTGAACAATGAAAAAAATCTAATAGAATAAGAATCATTTGGGTTTTCCCCCTTGAGGGGTTTTGCCCTAATCATTGGACCTAAATCTCAGTGTCTCATATTTGTGCTTGGTTATCTTCATGTGATCCTTAAGTTTATGATCTATCTACAATTGTTAATCTAAAAAAATTTGAAGAATAAATTTACATTTTAAGTAATTGTAACAACATAGAACATTTAGTTTTCTGCAAAGAACCTTCAAGTCCCAGCATAGAACATTCAGTTTTCTGCAAAGTACATTAAGTTTTAAGCAAAGTACATTAAGTTTTCTGCAAAGTACATTTAGTTTTCAGCATAGAACTTTCATATTTTAACAAGAGTTTGACTAGGTTTTCCCCTTCATAGGGGTTTTAGCCCTAGCTGAGTGCCTAGTTCTGGTGTCAGTGATCTTCATGCTTTTGATTTGATGATTGTTTCATGAGAAGAAGATCAAGAAAAACATAAAGAAAGCTAATAAGAATAAAAGAATATCACAAGTAATTGTCAATATAAGAAAATATTTCTACCTTTTTTATTTTGTGACATGGTTTCAGAGCTAAGGTGAAGAAGGAAAGGGAAATGTAACTTTAAGGTTTATTAAAAGGAGGAAGGATCAAAGAAAAGTTTCAAGACAAAGATCATAAGGAAAAGGCTTATTAAAGGGAAGAATCTACATCTAGAAAATCTATGGCAACTTCAATGAAGACAAAAAATAAGCTAGAAGGGGCCACCAACTATAGAGCATGGAAAAAGAGGAAGGATCCCATCCTTGCAAAACATAAAGTATTGGATTTTGTTTAAGGAAAGGTGAAGGAACCCACAGATGATATAGGAAAAGAAAAATACAAGGAAACAGATATCTTGGCTAAATCTAATTGTTGATGGAGTGAAGGACAATCTAATTCCCTATATATTTAATTGTAGGAAACATGACTTCTGTAGCCTTGCTTTGCAGATTAAAGACATTTGAAGAATCTAGTTACTTGAGACTTGAGTGCAACAATAGGCTTCAATAGGCAATAGATTAAGATAATGAAGATCACAATCATAAGTTGTTCATTTTTCCTTACAAAGAACAAAATATATGTGACCACTGATATAACAGGAGGGTATCACTGTTCTTAATTGCAATGCAATGTATAAGCTATCAAAAGTTGCCTTCGGATAGAACATTTCTTGATAGTGATCCATTATCTTTGCATTGTTCACAGTCATCCTTTTGCTTTGCCATTAATGACAATATCTCAACAATGTCTCATGCAACCTTCATGCATACCTTGCATGCCGCATGTGACTCTCATGCATACCTTGCATGTCACGTGCAAGCTCCTAAAGAGGCAAAACAAGATCCTCCTAGCTAAGACACTAAGCTAGAAGACCTTCTGCAGCTACAGAATTTAAAAAATGATAGATAGGAATACCCCATTAGCCTTTGGGAGCTAGCTTAAAGTGAATGGGATATTGCACTTAGGAGATAGTGGTGCAATTCCCATATTGTTGCCGCAAGTTAACACCTATGGTTGGACTTTCCAGTAGGGTGCTAGTTTAGGCACCTATGCTTGATGAGATTCTTGGCTTAATTCAAGCTTTTGATCATATCATTGTTATTCATGTCTATAGGGAAAGTAACCAGAATGCAGATGCTTTCTCAAAGGAAGGTCTTCTGCTGACTCATGGTGTATGGATCATCTACGAACATGCTGATGGTCTTTTTGATAAATATTGACATCTTCCGGTTGTATAACTACTATGTGGTATTGATCTGTGTTTTTCTTTGGAAGAACGTATATGACAATATGTCAGCTGAAACATTTCCTACTGCGTAGAAGGGACTGTATAGACCTTTCTTTCTAGTCATGCTCTGAGTGAAAAATTTATATTTTGTTTGAGGACTTGAAACAATTTTTCTTTAGGGAATACATGTTGATTTGGGGTAGCATCGGATGTGCTCTAGCCACGAAAATTGATGGAGAGGCTAAAGCACATGAGATCTCCAATACCCAGAAATGGTTTGGGCAGAATCTAACCAGTTTGGAAGATATTAAAATAATTAATATTTTTAATGTCCCTAAGTCGAAACTAAGGGAAAATAAAATATTAATGTGAATTAATATAAAACTGAGTTAGAATGGTCCATAAGTCATGGATTAAACCAGATCTAATTTTAGCCATTGACTAGAGATTTAATCTCGGCAGTTGAATTGTCAACAAGAAAAGTATAAGAGGAGGCTTGAGGGTCACTTGGAGAATACACCGAGTTGATCAAGAATTCGATTTTCTGAGGCAAGGCTTGCTAAGGAAATCGAAAGAGCGATCAAAGTTGCAACTAAGGGGCAGTGAATGCAGTCGCAGAGAGGCAAAGATAGTACCGGGAGCATCAGCGCAGAAGCCGAGAGAGGGTTGACGCAGAGCCAGCGAGAGACCACGCAGAAGCAACCAGAGGCCACGCAGACGCAGCCAGGAGTTGCGCAAAGCCTGAGGAGGGCCAGCATGGGAGACACAGAGGCTCCAAAGGCTGACACATAGCATCCCGAGGCTGACGCTAGGCTAGTTGGGCTGAAGTTGGGCAGACGTTGTGCCAGAGAGGCTGACGCGGAGCCTAGAGGTTGACGCTAGGAGATTTCCTGGGGCAGATTGGGGCTGATATCTATCTCCGACTAAGAGGTACTACTGTTGAGGGCATTCTCTGTTGGGTGAGCCATTTCTGGCACCCAGATTGTATTCTGAAACTGCTTAATAATAAAACCCTCAAACAGTTGCACCGGTTTTCCCGCATTGGGTTTTTCCGGGGACATTGGTCCAAAAATAATAGTGTCGCTTGTGTGCTTGTTTTTCGTTCAGTTGATGATCTGTATGTGTTGAGACTGTACTTGTACTTATTTTCGGTATTTACATGGTAAATAACTTGTTAATTAACAGACCAAGTAGAAATAAATAAATCAGAAAGTACAGGAAGGATTTCTAACAGTTAGACTTAGAAATTCCAACAATACACTGGATGCTGAAGTTCTGCTTTTCAGAACCTATGTGTATCTTCATTTACTATCTAAATGATTTCAGGCATCTATGCAATGTAGTTTTGTGTTTATCTAGTTAAAATTACAATCTTTTGTCCATGGAAGGGAATACATAATATGTCAGTTGAAACATTTCCTGCTGCATATGAGGGACTGTGTAGACCTTTCTTTCTAGTCATGCTCTGAGTGAAAAAATTATGTTTTTTGTTTGAGGACTCGAAACGATTTTTCTTTAGGGAATACACTGGATGCTGAAGTTCTGCTTTTCAGAACCTATGTGTATCTTCATGTACTATCTAAATGATTTCAGGCATCTATGCAATGTAATTTTGTGTTTATCTAGTTAAAATTACAATCTTTTGAATCACCCTACGTGTCACTGCTGAGGAAAAGGATAAGATCATAAATGGAAGAATTTCATTAAGTGAATGGGACTCACATAACCGGAATGGAGGCCATTGTGCATGGAAGTTGGGGAGGAATGAAGTGGAGTTTAAAGAGATGAGCGTTTTCAAGGTTTGAGTGAGAATGTATTCCTCTAACCCCGTGAAACAACAAAGCAAGTGATATCAATCCTCTCAAAAGTGGGCAACAATTATTATAGCCAGTATGGAGTTTTGATGGAGCTCTTGATGAGTATTTGTTAAGACTGGGAGGACCCTCCATGATATGTTAAAGATCATAACTATGAACAATGAGAACAATTACAAAGCTAAGGCAAGGAGTTCAACAAGGTAATCATGATAAATGGAGGAAATGAAAGCAAGGTTAATTGCCTTTATCCATGACATCAAAGCGAAACAAGAGGAGTAATGAGTGATGAGGTAAGATTTCATGAAATCGATGCGGTGTATCCCATGCCCAAAAATAATGACGAGTAGCAGGTCCAAATCACCATGGCTATGGAAATTTAACATGGCTGAAGTTTTCCCTCATTTAATATAGCTATGACAATTTAACATGGTTATGGGTTACTCTAGTTTAACATCACTATGGTGGGCATTTTGTAATGTAAAAAGACCTAACAGGAAATCGTACTGATGATATGTAATTAAATCCCTTCTGGCTAACGCGTTACGCTTCTTCATACTTCCAATTTTGAAAAGGAAGATATTACCATTTCTTCTAAAGCAGATGAAGAAAAACATCTATGATCTAAATCATAATTCTTCTAAAGCAGAAAAAACCATCTAGGATCTTTATCATAACCATCACACGAGGATGATCTATATAAAGTATTTGTATCCTTCCTTTTGTATATCTTATTACCAATTAAACGATACTTTTGTCATCCTCATAAAATTCATTATGAGGTATAAGAAGGCAATCAGTTATTCCCCTATGATTTTAAAGTAAGGGACTTGCTTAAGTGAGTAAGATTAGATAAAATGAGAAGCATGAAATGCGATAAGTATAAACATGTTACTAAAAAAAAATATCCAACAATTTATAAGATGCACCATAAAAGGTGAAAAATTACTTATTGTTAAGGCATTTTACATAAATGATAATATGTATTTTCGTCATACCTCTTGACTGCGATTTACAATCCCTATATAGCCAAGTCGAAGGGGGACAACATTTCCAAGAAGGAAGTTACGAGCATCAGTTCCCCTGTCCATAATATCAAGCTGCACAAACATCCAATTCAGATATAAATTCTAGTCCAAATAATTCAATGCTTTATTGAAAGCATTCAAAGTTTTCCCATATTAAGAGCATCCAAAATCATCTTACAACTATTAGAAAATTATTACCTTTGTTATCACACCAATGGTTCGAGATCCTGCAACAAGAATTACCAAATTAGGCATTAAGAGTATCCCAATTTGCCAGAGCAGTCCAGCAATAACCATTTAATCAACAAGCCCCATTGCTGAAGATGAATAAGGCCATATGAAATACAATTGCAAAGAAACTGCCAGCTTTCCCAATTCAAGCATGGTTCAAAGCATACTTACCATCAGGGTCAGCCATTCTTGCCATCTGAAGGGCATCTGAATTTGACAAATCAGAGTTTGCAGGAGAAACAGCTAGGATGATGCACGTCTCGTGCTTAATGTATGATAGAATCATTGTTCTGATTCTAGCCTCTATATCTGAAGGTTGATCACCCACCGGAACCCTTGTTATCCCAGGTAAGTCGACCAATGTTATATTGAGGACATTTGGAGAAAATATTTTTAACCTGATTTGCTTGTCAGATACACCCTTGTTTAACCCCACTTCCTTCTCTGTCTCAGCCTGCAGTAAAATCTCTTGATATCAGAAGATGACTTTGAGGAAAAAAAAGGCATAGAAGCAATATCTAAAGTCTTCAAGCTCTCGAACAAGAAATTCTATCGAACCCTAACATACCCCAACATCAGTCACAGAAATTTTATTTTTATTTTTCCGCGGAAGATGTACAATACGTTGTATAATTTTAAAAATACAGAGAGCTATAGGGGGATGACTGTTGCAACACTACTCCAAAAGCACATGAAGGAAATGATTATATATATCATCTCAAGGTTCTGACGACTCGGAAATTCTTATCTTATCATGGGGATTAGCTACCACTTAGAAATCTGGATCTCCAGAGTCCATATAAGTATTGGAATTTCTTGTTTACCCATAGTCATATTAGGTCTCTCTTCTAAGAGCGGACTATCCCACCTTGCACCACATAATTCAAAAAGCTTCCTTCAATTCTAGCTCTGACAGCACAAATTCTAAAACATGAAAAAAAATAAGCGGATCATAAGTGCTTGTTTTTGCCTACTGATTATCCAAGTATTGAGCCATAAGCCTAGTACATACATATATCCAATCATACGTCCATGTGTAGAATAATGACTATATTAACCTCTGTATATACATATTCTTCCTCATTTTCCATGTAGGTCCCAACCTATGTCAAATAGAAAAGATAAAAACTCTGGCAAAATTTAAAAAGAATGTAGTTACCAGAAATCAATAAAAAAACACCTTCATCTTGGTTTTTGAACATTACAAACGTTTTTCTGTTCAATTTTTCCATGATTCTCTGAAATGACTCCCAATTTCCCTGAGACACCTATACTATTTCAGCATTGAACTTTGAAAACAAAGACCAAAAATACAAAGGTTGACTAAAAGAGGAAAAAGTCTAATTGGTTTTAGTTCTTAACTTTTTGCAGTCTTTGTGTTAGTTTTTGGTAGCATCGAACAGGTGTTCTAGTCTCGATTTGTGTACGAGAGTCTAAGGAACACAAGATCTCCAAAACCCAAAAAAGGTTTCGGAAGAAAACACCTAGAGACCACTCAGTTAAGTTAATTGATCAATAATTTAAAAATGCCCAAGTCTAACTTAGTAAAATGGATTAAAAAACAACAATTAATTGAGAAAGATCAAGAAATCTCTAAAGACTCACACAGATCAAGTCTAAGATAATCTTATCCGTTGATAAAGATTTAATCATGGCCATTGGTGCTCCAACAAGAGATTATAAGAGCAGATCAGTGGGAAGGAGATAGACATCATCGAGTGACAGTAGTGAGAGCAGATCAGTGGGAAGGAGATAGACATCATCGAGTGACAGTAGTGAGACACAGGGAGAGCGACTTCCTTGGTAGATCGAGCAAGGAAGAACAGTTTGAGCCAAAAGGAGAGCAAGAGAGAAAGGGAGTAGCAAAGAGAAATTCCCGAGGAATTTCCCAGTGATTTTCCAATGTCGGAGAGCCAGCAAAGGGGAGGCCAAAATATTCTACAGAGAAAGTCGTCCAAGTGATGTGAGTTAGCCAGATCAGCATAGTGAATTGCCAAAACTCATTTTCAAAGGCAGAGCGAATTTTTCCAGTGGCAGGAAAAGGCTAGACAGCCAGTTTTGGAGCAGTTTCAGAGTTCGTACGAACTGCGCAGGCCAGGAGTGTGAGCAGCCAAAAGGCAATGCGAGCAAGCCAAAGGGACGCTTAGTGATTTTGCATAAGGGAGAAATTTTCTCCAAATTTTTTGGCGAGACTAGTTGCTGGAGGATTGCCAATAAGGCATCCACATTATTGTACTCAGATTTTACTGCTGCATAATAATAAAATAAACCCCCATCTGCTGCAGTAGTTTTCCCTCCAGAGTTTTTCGTGGACTATTGTCCAAAAATTATTGTGTTGATTTCATTGTGTGTGTGCATCTATTTTCTCAGTTCTAGCATTTTAGTTAGCTTCTACGGAATTTATTTGTGAAGAATTGCAACGTGATTTATTCGGTATTAATCAAAAAAAATTAGTAAACAGTTAACTAGTTAGAAGAGTAAAGTTCAGTTACTACACTTCAAGGAAATTTCACATGGTATCAGAGCAACTTTGATCAGAGCATAGGCTCAAAGGCGAGAAGATAAAATTTTGCAGTTTCAGAGGGAGAACTCAGCAAAATTTCTCCAAATCTATGCAAGCCAGCTAGGAATGTGAATTGCAGAGGTAGGAGGTTCGATTTCTAGTTCCAGGTGGAGGAAATATTCGAATATCCTTACAAGCATAATTTGTAGGCAATGGATTTGCCGGATAGAGGGTTTCAGTGAGCAAATCAATGATTACGTTGAGCAGATCTGGGTGCAGTTGGTTTGCAGCAAGTTTTGCAGCAGTAGATCAGCGCTAAGTGGAAGAGAAAAGCACACTGAAGAAGTTTTCTCAGAGGGTTTCTAACAGAAACTGTATTCTGGCCTTCGAGATGCCAGAATTGATTAATTAATTAATCAATTAATTAACAGCAATTAATTGAGAAAGATCAAGAAAGCTCTAAAGACACACACGGATCGAGTCTACGATGATCTTAGCTGTTAATAACGATTTAATCATGGTTGTTAGTGCTCCAATGAGAGATTATAAGAGGAGATCGATGGAGATAGACATCATAGAGCGATAATAGTGAGACACAAGGAGAGTGAATTCCTTGACAGATCGAGCTATCCAGTTGTAGAGATTAAGCAAGGAAGAACTGTTCAAGCTAGAAGGAGAGTAAGAGAGAAAGGGAGCAGCAAAGAGAAATTTCGGAGGAATTTCCCGATGATTTTCCAGTGTCAGAGAGCCAACAGAGGAGAGACCGAAATATTCTGCAGAGAAATTCATCCAAGTGGTGCAAGTTAGACAGATTAGCAGAGGGAATTGTCGAAAAGTGGTTTGATCAGCTGTTGGAGACCGGAAAGAAATTCTGAAAGGCAAAGCGAATTTTTCCATTGGTACAAGAAGGCTAGACAGCCAGTCTTGGAGAAATTTCAGAGGTTGTAAGAACTGCGCAGGCCAGGAGTGCGAGAAGCCAGGATGCAATGCGAGAAGGCCAGAGGGAGGCTCAGTGATTTTGCATAAGGGAGAAATTTCCTCCAAATTATTTGGCAAGATTATTTGCTGGAGGAAGGACAATAAGATAGCCAAATTATTGTACTCAGAGTTTACTGAAGCATAAAATAAAATAAACCATCATCTGCTGCACTAGTTTTCCCTTTAGGGTTTTTCCGGGGACTATTGTCCAAAAATTGTTGTGTCACTTTTACTGTGTGTGCATCTATTTTCTTAGTTCCAGCATTTTATTTAGCTTTCGCAGAATTTATTTGTGTGTAATGTTCCAAACTAGAATAAACAGTAATGTCCAAGGCAAAACTGATTTACAACATAGAAAATATAAACAACCAACAAATGCTCATTAAAACTCCAGAAATAAGAACCAATTGAGCCATTTTATTAATCAATGGAGCAAGTACAATAGTATGGAGGAATGCACCTGGGCTTGCCTCAATGGCAAGCATGACAGAACCCAAGTGATAATATAATGATCTCAAATGTTGGGAATGACTGCTTCTCCAATGCTCTACGCTGGCCCAGAAAACTACACTGCTAGCTGGAAAGGAACTGCAAGAAACTCCACCTTCGGTGCTCATATAATGCTACAAAATTAACCCAAGCTCCTTGACCAAAACCCAGAAAGAGTTTGGTCTAAATCCAACCTCCGAAAATCAACGTCCAAAAGGCCCTACACCCTCCAAGATTGCTCAAGAATACGGCCTGCAAAGATACCAACAAAATCCTCCTCCAAGGCTCCGAAAAAGTAGCAATCTCCTCTACAAGTGTTTCCCCCAACTCTCCCAACAAAGACAAGCCTCAACAACTGAAGCTTCTCCTCCCACATGTGCACAATACTCTGCTTTTGCGCTTGCCCAGGAAGTGCGAAAGTCACACTAGATGGGAGCTCTCCCCTCCAGCTCCAAGACTCACCAAGATGGCAGCCCAATAACTATGCCTCCCTTCCGGAATTTCTCCCGGCCAAACCTCCTCAGAAAGATGTTGCAATCACAACTCGACCTCCCTTCACTGCGTCCTCTAGAAATACGCACCACTTGGAGAAGATGGATGCAACTGCTAGAACTCACAACGAAAACCTCCTCCGAAAGGCTGAAGATGGGTGAGCTCTCTGCTTGAAGAACTCTTGCTAAATAGCAAGTGACTCGGCTAAGCAGCTCGAGCAACCAAAGAGAAATTCGATATGCCAAAGATGATGAAATGAGGAGAGTTGCCTTCCTTGTATAGATTTCGTGGAGCACTTTTCCCTCCATTTTCCTTCCATCGTGGGTCCCTCACTTAACCAACGATTTCCCCTCCATGCAAATCGAACTAAGGGATGCATATTCTCCTAGTGTGGATGGTCCCCACGTATAACTTAACCACAACAACTTAATCACATCAAAATAACTTATACTAAGTCTAAGCTCCTAATAAAATCGAATGGGCCCCCATCACCTCCAAAATTGGCCGCAAAATGTAATAATTAATCTCGTTCCAAATTAATTTAGGAAGGGATATGATAGTCCTCCCCTCCCAAATGTTGCTTGTCCCTAAGAAACTTCAATGCTAGATGCTCAAGTATGTGCTCACCGTCCCAAGTAGCATCCTCATCCGGCAAGCTCTTCCAACGCACCAAGTATTCTTTGATGATCCTGCTTCTGAGCTTCCTTTCCCTGGTCTCCAAGATGTACTCTGATTCTAAAATCAGATGCCCCTCATCATCAAGTGGAGGCAACTCCACAACTACTGTAACCTGTTGCCCCAACACCCTTTTGAGGCATGAAACATGAAAAATATTATGGATCCTGCCCCCTGGTGGTAGCTCCAACTCATAAGCCACCTCTCCAACTCACTTGATCACCCTGTAAGGTCAAAAAAATCTCCACTGCAACTTCTCAGTCTCCTTTTGCATCAGTGTGGATTGTCGATATGGCTGCAATCGACGTTACACCAAGTCCCCTTCCTCGAAATGCCTCTCCACTCAATGTCTGTCAACATACATCTTTTGTTGATTCTAAGTTGCCTGCAAGTTATCCTTAAGAGCCTTAAGGATATCTTGGCTCTCTAGGATCCAATCTTTGGCCATTGGGGCCCTGTTGTCTCCAAAAACAATGTCAACAAAAGACAAAGCATCATACCCATATAAAGCACGGAAAGGAGTCATACCAATGGACATGTGATGTGTCATGTTGTAACAATACTCTCCCAAATGCAACCATCGAATCCAAGCCCTCTGCTGCCCTGTCACATAGTTCCTGAGATAGCCCTCCAACCATTGGTTCACCCTCTCTGTCTGGTCATCGGTCTATGGATGATAATTGGTGCTCGGGGTGAGCTCGGTGCCAACTAGCCTGAAAAGCTCCTGGCAAAATCCCCCCATGAATCGGCTATCTCGATCACTGACTATGGTCATAGGGAGTCTGTGCAAGTGAAAGACCTCCCTAAAGAACAACTCTGCCACCTATGAAGTTGAATATCGTGTCAAAATGGCAAAGAAATGTGCAAACTTGGTCAGCCGGTCAACCACCACAAAAATACAATCCTTCCCTTGTATCGAGGGAAGTCCAGTGATCAAATCCATAGAGATACTCTCCCATTTCCCCTCAGAGATGGGAAGAGGTTGCAATAGTCCCGTTGGATGGGTCAAGTCTCCTTTGTTCCTCTAACAAGCCTCGCACTCTTGCACATGCCTCAACAATCCCCTTTGAGGCCCTTCCAAGTGAAGCGCTCTCTCACTGCCATATAAGTCTTCCTGAACCCCTGGTGTCCAGACATGGGAGAATCATGAGTTGCACAAAGGACGTGCTCCCTTAACTGGGACCCCAAAACCAAGAATATGTGCCCTTTGTAATACATAACCTCATACATCACCCTGTAGCGCTCATCTGCATAGTCGCCCTCCAAGATCTTGCATGCCCGACGATCCTTGGTGTACTCTACTAATAGTTGTGCCTTCCAATCATGGCAAATGCTCATGAGTGAAAGTCTACGAGTCTCCTGGAGAGTGCATCCGCCACCACGTTATGCTTCCCCCACACATACTCAATATCAAAATCGTAGGCCTACACCTTTCTAACCTACCTTTGTTGCCAATCATTGAGGCCTTGCTACCCCATGACGTGGCAAAGATTGTTGTGATCCGTCTTCACCCAAAATCAGTTCCCCACGAAGTACTATCTAAACTTGGCCAATGCATGCATTATGGCCAACATCTCCTTGTCGTATATGGAATACGGCATCTCATGTGTAGGAGCTTCCGGCTCTCAAAAGGGGTGCCCTCCTTGGGATAAGACTGCCCCTATCCCCACACCTGATGCATCGCACTCCAATGTGAAAGGTTGTCTTGAGCAATAATCTTATGTCTTTGCAATGTGCATTATGGACTTTGAATTTGACTTTAAATTGATTATATATATATATATACATTTTTTTTTCGAATTTCTATATGTCGAATTTTATGTCGAACTTTATCGACAAAATTTTAGTTGCCAAACTTTTTTCGAATTTCAAGGTCGCCGAACTCAAACTCGAACAGGAACCTGGTGACTTAGGGTATAGTAATGACTGCCTACACACTAGGCTCCAGCTCTATAGTGTTCTCGAACCCCCTGTCAGGTGGTTCCCTCGACAGTATGTCTCCAAAGACTACCGGATATGTTAAATTATGGTATGTTCTATGCTTAGAGCGGTTTACTTATTTTTCTTCTTATTAGCCACAGATTAGCAATCACATATACATTAAGTAAAGTGCAGATAGAACATTAAATGATCAACAGAAAACAAGCCAAGACAAGAGACACAAGATGTGGCGGCTAGCCGGGGACAAACCCCAATGCGGGGAAACCCTTTGATCAAATCTTCTTTTATCTTCAATAGTTCAGCAGAGAGAAATAGTACAAAATCTGAATTTTGTAATTTTATATCAGCAACAGCAAACCCTAGATCAGCAAAGTTAAACTTGGTCAAACTTGCTGAAATTGACCTCTAAAATACTTGGTCAATTTCCGGTCAACTTGTCCTCGAACAGCCTGAAAAAAACAACCTTTGAACAGCCCCAAAAGTTCAGTCAATTTGCAGATTTCTGAAGTCAACTTGCAGCCCTAAACTAGGGCAATCAACACCAGTCAAACCAGAGGTCAGATCACCTCGATTTTCGTGCCAAAAAATGCGTCCTGCCTAGGAGAGGCAACCACATGCAATCTGCACTTCTAGAAGGTCAACGCTTGGTCAATGTTGGTCAAAGGGATGACCTACTGCCCTAGCGTCCTCCTTTCTACGTCTTCCTTGCCCTAGGAAGTCTTCCTTTCAGCCACACGTGTCAAAGAGAGACAGGCTCCTTTTATGCGTAGGAAAGAGAGAGAGAAGATGAGTGAATTGAATTGTCCAAATAAGGATAATGCTCCTTGTATTTATATGCAAACGTTGAGGTTGAATAGACATGATTGTTGGGCTTCTGACCCTACATAAGTTTGTTGGCTGACCTTGACAATTTGTCCATAATCAAAATAAATTCATATCTCCATAAATACTTATCAGAATCGGATGATCTTTAGATCAATCCTACACCTCTCGATGAGAAAAATCTAGGAAAAATATCAGAAGCCATAAATAAGGTGATCCACATGGAGTTTGGCCCTAGTTGCCAATTTTAACACTCCCTCTCAACTAGGGAGAACTTCATCTGAAATCCATCAGACCGTCACTGCTATCCATCCATCAAATGCATTGTCTTGTACAGCTTGACCCCACTCTGCTTTGCTCTGCTCAGCTCTACTCGAACTATGAAGAAGAAGAAATGATCGAGGATGTATCATACCATCCTCCACTGACCCGAAGTTAGTCTCAGTGTGAACCACTCTCACTAATCCCAGATCAGTATCGTTGATCCCAGATCAATGGAGGTCATCCTAGCATAGGGAGTACGGTAGATACAACGATGCGTCCATCGATAGTACTACTACGGTCCCTATCCTCATTTCCCTGCTCCTTGATCAGATGAGAGATACTTCCCATGAGTCCCAGACTGCATGGGTAGGATGCCTCGACAGGAGAACTAATCATCATGTCCACAGGAGAACGAATCATCCTATCCAGTGGATGCCACGGAGAACTAATCATCCTGGCCTACAAGAGAACTAATCATCCTGCTCCATAGTTGCCACAGAGAACGAATCATCCTAGCCCACAGGAGAACCAATCATCCTGTTCCACAGTCGCCACGGGGTGTCACAGGGAAAGGTTGAACCTTTACCCTGTACATAGTCACCACCAGGGGATGGTGAGTTGCCCTGTGGTCATATGTCACTCCAAGAACTACCCCGCGCCCCCCTGGAGTTCCCAGAGCTCAATACATCATACTTGACCCTCATAAAAGGGTCTCTGAATGACACCAAGTCGTTCTCGAAAAGTCAAGAATTTTACCATTCCTAGGGGCTTTGTCAAAATGTCGGCGACCTATTCATCTGTACTGATATGTTGGAGCCTTATTGCTCCTCACTGCACCATATCTCGAATATAGTGGTACCTGATATCGATATGCTTAGAGCAATCATGAAATACGGGATTCTCTAATAAACGGATCCCGCTCTGGTTGTCACACAGAATCACGGTGGTATCCAATGTAAATCCAAACAGCTCACTGAAGAGCTTTTGCAAGTAGACTGCCTCACAGGAGGCCATGCTAGCAGCAATGTACTCTGCCTCGGCGGTGCTCAAAGCCACTGACTTTTGCTTCCTGCTGATCCAGGATATCGAGGCAGATCCCAAAGAGAAACAGCACCCAGAAGTGCTCTTTCAGTCCACCAAATTGCCTACCCAATGAGCGTCAGCATACCCAAGTAGTCTCACATCTCCAGCAGTGTATCTCAACCCATGAATGATTGTGCCACGAAGATATCTCAACAGATTCTTGGAACCAATCCAATGTGAGTGGTGAGGCTCAACCGTATGTTGACTCAATGTGTTGACTGCAAAGCATATATCCGAATGGGAATTCACCAAGAACATTAATGCTCCGACGAGTTGACGATACTCGCTAGCATTTCGTAAAACAGGTCCGGCAACACTACCACTTAACTTCTCGAAGTCAAACTCCATCAGGGTAGTTACGGGCTTGCAGTCCACCATGCCGAATCTCTCCAATATATTCACCACATATTTTCCTTGAGATGGGAAAATCTCCCCTAGTTTCTGCTAGACTTCCAGTCCTAGGAAATAGTGCATAAGTCCTAGGTCTTTCATCTTGAACTCAGAAGCCAACTCCCTCTTACATTCGTGAATGAGAGGGTCTGCACCTGTTAGAAAGAGGTCATCAACATATAGCACCAGTATGAGAGGCTTGT
>APFE030685157.1:0-31218 GCA_000404065.3 Pinus taeda | reverse complement strand
GTCATCTATAACCTTAAAGTAAAGGTTAGGGTCGGCTTCACTCCTAGTGAATCCCAGCTTCATCAAGTAGCTATCGATGCTCTCATACCATGCTCGGGGTGTTTGCTTTAGCCCATAGAGGGCCTTCTTCAACCTACACACATGAGATTCTCGATCATAAATCTCAAATCCTTCGGGTTGCTCCACATAGACTTCCTCTTTGATCGAACCATGTAAGAACGCAGTCTTGACATCCATCTGATGTAGGTTCCATCCTTGTGAAGGAGCAAGGGTTATGATCGAGCGGATTGTGGTATATCGGGCAACAGGTGCAAATATCTCATCATAGTCTATACCTTCCTTCTGAGAGAAGCCATGAGCGACAAAATGAGCTTTATACTTTTCCACACTTCCATCAACTGCATGCTTTATCTTGTAAAGCCATTTTGAGGTGATAACTGCTATGTCTTAGGGTCTCGGGACCACATCCCAAACATCGTTTTTCATAATGGACTCATATTCCTCGGTCATAGTATCCTTCCATACTTGATGCTTGACGACATCTGTGAATGATGAAGGCTCATTTTGGATGATCGTGCTCATGATGGTCAGGTATCCCTGATACCTGTTCGACTTCTTACTTTCACGGAAGGTTCCTCGAGGTGCAATGTGTCCTTCAGCATCATCAAGTGTCCCCCTAAGCCATGAAGGCCTCTTCCTAGATGAGGAAGGCTCTTGCAGAGGAGGATCAATAGGATCCATAGGTTCTTCCACATCGGTCACCGTCTCATCTTCTTTTTCCTTTGGTTCCCTGGTGTCAGCTTCTTTAGATCCCCTTAAAGTAGGAAGATTGTCTACCTCACTAAGAGCCATATCTTCGTCAAAGGTGACATCATGACTAATCCCGACTTCCCTTTGACCAGCTACATAGATTCTATAGCCCTTAGTATTTTCGCTATAGCCCACGAAGATTCCTTTCTTTCCAGATGCACCCAATTTATTCCTTTTTTCTTTAGGCACATGAAAATATACAAGGCTTCCAAAAATTCTAAAATGAGATACGTCAAGTTTCTTACCGGTGAACATTTCTTCAGGAGTGTTGGAACCTAATGCTTGATGAGGGCATCGGTTTTGTACATATATGGCGGTATTTGCACCTTCAGCTCATAGAAACTTCAAAAGTCTTTGATCATGGAGCATAGCACAGACAGTTTCCACAATTGTACGATTCTTCCTTTCCACCACACCATTCTGTTCAGGAGTATATGGTGTAGTAGTCTCCCTCTTAATGCCAACCTCTTTGCAAAATTCATGAAACTCATTGGATTCATATTCAATCCCATTATCAGCCTTTAAGATCTTGATCTTCTTTTCGGTTTAATTCTCGATCAAGGATTTGAAGTGCTGAAACCAGGAGAACACTTCATCCTTCTTTTTCAAGAAGTATATCCAAGTCTTGCGAGAATAATCATTTGTAAAAGTGAGGTAATATAAATATCCTCCCAAGGAGTTCACAGGCATCATACCGGATATGTCTGAGGGAACCAACTGCAATATATCGGAGGTCTTGCTTTGGCTTGAGGGGAATGGTCCCCTTTTGAGCTTCCCTTTGGCACATCCTGGACATACACCTTCTTGCTCTAATCTGAACTCGAGCATCCCGGTCACCATTTTTCTTACATCGAGTAGAGCTTTATAATGAAGGTGAGCAAACCTCCCATGCCATAGTTCGGACTAAAGAGATGTGTCACAAGACATGACACCTAGCGGACTTCCACCGACCTGATATAATGAATCAACTCAAAACCCAAGAGTAAAAGCATCTTTAAAATTCTTTTTCCATACATGTACCTTGCCATCGTTGAAGGCCACCTTGTAGCCTTTGTCTTCCATTGCCGAAATGGACACCAGGTTCTTTTTGAGATCAGGTACATATAATACATCTTGTAAGTGGATGGTATTACCCTGATTCAATTGAACAGTGACATTTCCTACGCCTTTCACGGGATATTTTGAATTATCTCCAAGAACAATTTCCAGGTTGGTTTCCTTCTCTATCAAATTATAGAGAGCTTCTTTGTAACCAGTGAAGTCTCTTTGTAACCAGTGAAGTGCCTTGAGGCACCACTATCAATAAGCCAATTTCCCAACGAGTCCGAGGGAGCAGTAGTAGATAGAGTCGCTGGTAGATAATATTCATCTTGCTCATTGTTAACAGTGTTAGATTCATACCTGGAATTTCTTGCCTTCTTGAATGGTTGTCCTCTTCCTTGATTTCCGGCACTAGTTTTACCTCTACCATTTCACCTGCCATTCCTTTGATTGCCTTGAGAAGGATTTTGATCATTGTCCCAGTGTGAGTCCCTTTTATTAGGGCACTCCCTAGCATAGTGACCCATTTTATTGCAATTGTAACATTGTCCTTTTCTTCCACCCTTTGGTCCAGCCTTTTAGCCCCGGAATTGTTTCTTCTTTTAGTATGAGAAGAAAAGGCAGAGGGATAACCTTTAAGTATGGGCATTTCTTGCTCTTCCATCCTCGTTTCTTCTTGAATACATCTGGCCATTAATTCCTCAAATCCAAGAATTAAGTTATTGTTGAGAAGAGTAGTCTTGAATATATACCATTCAGATGGCAGTCCTCCAAGAGTCGTGAGTGTCATTTCCCTGTCAGGAATTACTTCCCCAATAGATAGGAGACCGTTCTTGATCTCGGTAATACTTAAGAAATATGCTTGCATACTCTCATCTTTGCCCTTCTTAATTTCCTTCAGTGTATTTCTAAGAAATAAGACTTGATTTGCATCATTAACTTCAAATAAACTCACCAGTCTATTGTAGATTTCCTTGGAGGTGTTCAGCTAGGAAACATAGGCCACCAATCGTCTGTCGATAGAGTCTCAGATGATCTTCCTTGCTTTGACTTCTCCCTTGGTCCATTTGTTTCCTAGCAGCAGCGGATGCATTTGATGGAGGCTCAACAATCCCGCCTCTCACATGGTCCAACACTTCCTGCTCTTCTAATGTTAGATCAAGAGACATCCTCCATCTGTGATAGTTAGACTTCTCACGGAGTTTGTCTTCAGCAAGGAAGTGTGTTGAGGACCCCATGATTTCTTTAAGATAGCCTTGCCAACCTTCTCTTCGGTGATTGCTCTTGCTCTTGCTCTTGGTTGGGCTTTGTCTTCACCTCATCTCTGATACCATGTTAAATTATGTTATGTTCTATGCTTAGAGAAGTTTACTTATTTTTCTTCTTATTAGCCACAGATTAGCAATCACATATACATTAAGTAAAGTGCAGA
Source organism: Pinus taeda (assembly GCA_000404065.3). Taxonomy (NCBI): domain Eukaryota; kingdom Viridiplantae; phylum Streptophyta; class Pinopsida; order Pinales; family Pinaceae; genus Pinus; species Pinus taeda. The sequence continues at coordinate 27,935 of APFE030685157.1, read as the reverse complement.
TAGAACATTAAATGATCAACAGAAAACAAGCCAAGACAAGAGACACAAGATGTGGCGGCTAGCCAGGGACAAACCCCATTCGGGGAACCCTTTGATCAAATTTTCTTTTATCTTCAATAGTTCAACAGAGAGAAATAGTACAAAATCTGAATTCTGTAATTTTATATCAACAACAACAAACCCTAGATCAGCAAAGTCAAACTTGGTCAAACTAGCTGAAATTGACCTCTAAAATACTTGGTCAATTTCCGGTCAACTTGTCCTCGAACAGCCTGAAGAAACAACCCTTGAACGGCCCCAAAAGTTCAGTCAATTTGCAGATTTCTGAAGTCAACTTGCAGCCCTAAACTAGGGCAGTCAACACCGGTCTAACCAGAGGTCAGATCAACTTGATTTTCGTGCCAAAAATTGGGGCCTGCCTAGGAGAGGCAACCACACCCAATCCGCACTTCTGGAAGGTCAACGCTTGGTCAATGCTGGTCAAAGAGATGACCTGCTGCCCTAGCGTCCTTTCTGCATCTTCCTTGCCCTAGGACGTCTTCCTTTCAGCCACACGTGTGAGAGAGAGAGAGGCTCCTTTTATGCGTAGGAGAGAGAGAGAGAAGATGAGTGAAATGAATTTTCCAAATGAGGAGAATGCTCCTTGTATTTATATGCAAACGTTGAGGTTGAATAGACATCACTTTTGGGCTTCTGAGCCTACATAAGTTTGTTGGCCGACCTTGACAATTTGTCCATAATCAAAATAAATTCATATCTCCATAAATACTCATCGGAATCGAATGATCTTTAGATCAATCCTACACCTCTCGATCAGAGGAATCTAGGAAAAATATTAGAATCCATAAATAAGGTGATCCACATGGAGTTTGGCCCTCATTGCCAATTTAACAGGATATCTATCCAGTACTGCCTGCATGTCTGAAAGTGGTGGCTTGGCCTTCCCCCAGCCTCTGAAATCCTCAGCTCTACTACCCATGCTATGTCTCCATGCCTCAAATTGGCCTCCATCCTGTGTGCCAAAATTGTTTTTGGAGGATACGAATGCATGCCCCAAAGAATCACCTGCTTGCCACCCGGCCTAGTAAACTCCATCACTAGCTTCTTCCAATTAATGGTAACTCAACCAAGGGAATACAACCATTGGACACCCAACACCACATTGGTGTCTGGTACACCCACCACGAAAAGTGGTATGTCATCAAATACTTCCCCATGGTTACTATCAGAGCAGGAACATATCGAGTGCACTACATAGTCCTTTCTCCTCGTACTACAACTGAAAACCCCTCAAACTCTACAATGGTGATGCCCCTAACTTTGGACCATTTGAGCATCAATAAAATTGTGGGTGGCCCCACTGAGACACGCTAGCCCTACACCGTACCTCTGATCCTCATGGTCAAAAATTTGAGAATCCCGCACAAAGAAGCTAGGACTGCCCCAGCTGGTACGGAAGATGCTCCCCCATGTGGTGGTGGTGGTGGTCCCCTCTCTGCTAGATCCTCGTTGTCTCCTACATGAAGCTCCAACTCCCCCTCATCCTACTGAACGCTATCTGAGAAGGTCTTGATGTAATGAGCCTTGCCCACTGTGCACGGATGGCTTGGTGCCCACGGCTCTCAACATGTAAAACATAACTTCCTCCTCCTGAGGTCCCTCCTTGTCTCATCATCCAACTGTCCCTGCCCTTGGGTTTCTCTCTGTGCTGCAGGCGCTCTAGCATCACCTCCCTTCTAAGGGTAGGGAGTGTGTGGAGGAAAGGGTGCCTAGGTCTTAGGGATGGCACCCTGCAAATCTCTCGTACAAGTCACCGCCTCCAAAAGAGTAGATGGTCTGCGTGACCTCACAAGTCCCCATAGTGGCTCTGGAAATCCGTCCACAAATGTGTATATTCTCCTAGCATCTAACAAATCTGGCACCATGATTGAGACCCTCAGGAACTCTGAAATATAATGCTCTGGAAGTCTTGTCTACCTAAGCTCGGTCAACTCCCTGAATCACGCTGGCATGCCCCAAAGTTGACAAGCCATGAAACCACCAATCGTGTGCCTCCCCCTCCAAATGCAATGTGACCATCTTGATGGCTTCAACCTTCGTCATCCTGTTGAGCTGGAAGTATGTGTCCAACTCCTCCACCCAAGCACGTGTTGTGCACTTGGTAGTGCCATCATAGGTGGGAAAATAAATCTTCCCAATGGTGTGGTGCAGCTCACAATTCTGCGTACCATGGCTTCCATACCCCTTCCCCTTCTCATTCTGTTTGAGCTGGCAATAATCTCTTAAAGATAGAGCCTCTCTGAAATTTGCTTCCATGGACTGCCACTCCCTGAAATGTTCTCCCATCAATGATGGATCCTCTACTCCACATGTTTCACCCTGCACCAAAGGTAGAAAGGAAGTTAAAGTGGCTCACTCAAGGATGGTCGCTGCGTAGTAGGTGAAAGATGATCGAGCTGTTGAGAGGCCCCTGAAGTCTCTCTGAATATGAACTCCCAGTGAGTGCTCTGCCCCCAGTTCGGCATCTTGATCTCGTCCAACATCTCCTTTTGCCCCTTTGCCAAATCGCTCAAGGCCTTCAAGAGACTATCAAAGGCAATTTCTTCCCATCTCTTGGGCTCCCCCAAATCTTCTGCTCCCACTTCCTTCCCATGATCCTCTGTGTCTAGAGTAATCTCCAACTCTCTCTCCCTGCTCTGGTACCTTTGCCTCCTGTAAGTAATATTTTGTCGGTCCTCCTCACTCATAAGAAAGTTCTCCCACAGCTAAGCCAGAATCTGAGCTCTGATACCACTGTAATGTTCCAAACTAGAATAAACAGTGATATGCAAGGCAAAAATGATTTACAACACAAAAATTCTAAACAATCAACAAATGCTCATTAAAACTCCAGATATAAAAACCACGGAGCCATTTTATTAATCAATGGAGCAAGTACAATAGTATGGAGGAATGCACCTCGGCTTGCCTCAATGGCAAGCGTGACAGAACCCAAGTGATAATACAATGATCTCAAATGTTGGAAATGACAGCTCCTCTAATGCTCTACATTGCCCCAGAAAATTGCATTGTTGGCTAGAAAGGAACTACAAGAAACTCCACCTCCGGTGCTCAAAAAGTGCTACAAAATTAACCCCAGGCTCCTTGACCAAAACCCACAAAAACCAAAAAAGAGTTTGGTCTGAATCAAACCTCCCAAAATCGACCTCCAAGAGGCCCTATGCCCTCTAAGACTACTCAAAAATACAACCTGCAAAGATACCAACAAAATCCTCTTCCAAGGCTCCGAAAAAGTAGCAATCTCCTCTACAAGTGTTTCCCCCAACTCTCCCGGCAAAGACAAGCCTCAACAATTGAAGCTTCACCTCCCACGTGTCCACAATACTATGCTTCTCTGCTGACCTAGGAAGTGCAAAAGTCACACTAGATGGGAGCTCTCTCCTCCAGCTCCAAGACTCACCAAGATAGCAACCCAATACCTATGCCTACCTTCTGAATTTCTCTTGGCCAAACCTCCTCAAAATGATGTTACAATCACAACTCAACCTCCCTTCATTGCGTGCTCCAGAAATACGCACCACCTGGAGAAGATGGATGCAACTGCTGGAAATCACAACGAAAACCTCCTCCGAAAAACTAAAGACGAACCTCTCTAGGGTGGCACTCGAAGTCCCCCGAAGAAAGGGTGAGCTCTCCAATTGAAGAACTCTTGCTAAACAGCAAATGACTCGGCTAAGAAGCTCGAGCAACCAAAGAGAAATTTGATATGCCAAAGATGATGAAATGAGGAGAGTTGTCTTCCTTATATAGATTTCGTGGAGCATTTTTCCCTCCATTTTCCTTCCATCGTGGGTCCCTCACTCAACCAACGATTTCCCCTCCATGCAAATCAAACTAGGGGATGCGTATTCTCCGAGTGTGGGTGGCCCCCACGTATAACTTAACCACAACAACTTAATCACATCAAAATAACTTATACTAAGTCTAATCTCCTAATAAAATCTAATAAGCCCCCATCACCTCCAAGATTGGCCCCAAAATGTGACAATTAATCTTGTTCAAAATTAATTTAGGAAGGGACATGACATTGTGAATAATTACAGTGTGATTTATTCGGTATTAATCAGAAAATTGATATACTGCTAACCAGTTAGAAAAATAAATTCCAGTTACTGCACTTCAAAGAAATTTCACACTTCGTCCACATGTGGGCATATTCTGCACATTTGGGGATCTAATCCTCCTCTCATTAAGGTCTTATCCACAGGGCTTGGATATGGAATTAGGATTAAACATGGCTCAAATATGGAATTAGGGTTAAATGAGGTTGCCCCCTCTTGCCTACACTTTTCAGGCTATATATTCACAGGCTAGAACAATGTTTTAGTGAGAGAGGCAGAGTGGGAAGGACACTTCACAATGTACAATAACATCTCTAATCAATGGCCAATTCCATGAGAATGGTATATTTGTGCACTGGAGGAGAGTGATTTGGCACGAATATGGACACAATCTTCCTGAAGAACTTTGTGGCTAGAACAACAGGTTGCATATTGTATACACAATATAGCCTATCAATGCAGATTTGCTTTCTCAGATTTCTCTCTTCTCTATCCCCCCAATGTGTCCAAGAGCTCATTTGATTTTCTAGATGGGTATGACAATGAACAATCCAGTGATGGAAGGAAAATAAATTGGATGAAAGATGGAATACTAGAATATGATAGGGTTTTTAACAGTGAGGCCATATTATACAAAGAAGTTTGTTTCTGAGCGGAAAAGGGAGTGGAATTGGAAACTATGGTTCATAAAGTTGGCATTACAGGAATTGTGAATGGAACAAATATCTTGAAGTGAACTATGATGGAGCAACTGTCCTGGATGCCAAACCTAGTCTGAAGCAAGCACTACAAGCCAAAGTTGGGCTGACCATGGATCCAAATATTCCGGTTATAGGATTTATTGGAAGACTGGAAGAATAGAAATTCTTGTTGAAGTTGTCCCTCTAATTGTAGATGAAAACGTGCAATTAATTATCTTAAGCAACTTGAATAGCTTGAAAAGAAGTATCTAGAGTCTAGACAGCAGTAGGGGAGTAGCAATGTTTAATGTGTCACTTGCTCATATGATAACAGCTGGAGCTGATTTCATGTTGGTTCCTAGCAGATTTGAGCCTTGTGGTCTCATCCAATTAAACACCATGAGCTATGGTATGGTACCTATAGTTGCATCTACAGGGGGTTTCATAGATATAGTGTAGACGAATACGGCATGTTCCACATTTTGAAACAAAAACGTTATATGACCAAGGGCAGCTTGATAATGTATATTTGGATGCATTTGTTATCAGGAAAGATACTATGTACTCATATGTTTCCCAAGATATATTGGATTACTTGAAGAGTGATATGATAGACCAGGATGGTGGAATATATTCTACAGAAGATGCTGACAGTACAAAATTCGAAGGTGCACCAAGGAAACAAGAAGGTGCATTTTATGTTTGGACATCTCAAAAGGTTGAAGGAAGATTATGATAGGCCTATGATTTCATCTATTACAGCAACTGGAAATTATTCTTCTAACTGGAAATTTAATTGTGCAATTTATTTGCTATGGAAAACAATGAATAAAATCACAACTGCAATTTTCACCATAAAAATACTGCAGAAAAATAGAAAGCTGACAATTGAGAAGTAAAATTCCCTCAGATATTTTGGCGAATATTTCTCTCAGATAGATAACCCAGTTTGGCATCATTCTATTGTACTCAGAATTTCTATTGCATAATGATAATAAAACCCTCATCTGTTGCACCAGTTTTGACACCCTTATTTTTGGAAAATCATCCCCAAACAAACCCAGCTTGGTAAAATCGGTGCAACAAATGAGAGTTTTATTATCATTATGCAGTAGATATTCTGAGTACAATAGAATGACGCCAAACTGGCTTATCTATCTGAGAGAAATACTAGCCAAAATATCTGAGGGAATTTTACCCTCCTCTCCAAGCAATCTCTGCTCAATCTCGGCTCAGAAACTGAAACCTGGAATGATCTGCATCAACCTCTACGTAGTCCATTGTACACTTAGCCCGGAACTCCCTCTGAATTAGACGTCCTGCCTACCTCTACTGCTAGAAGTCTCTGGCCAGACCCTCTGGAAATTTTCCTGGCCTCCGGCACCTAAAACAACTCACTCCACAGCCAACTCAAACTGCCCCTCTTGAGGCACTGCACATTCCCTGCGTAGCCTCCTAGAGAATAATTTCGGCTTCCTCTGCTGACTCCTCCGGCACTGGAAACTACTCTGGAAAACCTCTATGCTGCCCCTCTGCCACTTGCTACTCGATCTCACTACTGAATCACCTACCACTGGAAAATCGAACTACCTAGATCTTCGAGATTCTGTAATTAGTGTATTCTTCATCTACCCATCAACTTCTTCTTATAATCGTCTGTTGAAGCACCAATGGCCAAGATTAGAACTTAATCAAGGGACCATATTTTTCTTTGGCAATCCATGTGGGTTTCTAGAGAATTCTCAACTTATCTCAATTAATATTGATTAATTAACCATATTCCTTAAGTTTAGACTTATGAAATATTTAAAAATCGGTTAATAATCTAATTGAGCCATCTCTAGGTGGAATTTTGAGAAACGATTTCCGGGTTTTGCAGATCTCATGTGTTTTAGCCTCTCCACAAAGTTTCGAGACTAGAACACCTCTGATGCTACAAAAACTAACACTCCTTAGCGAGGCAGGTGTTCTAGTGCTGCACCACTGTTGCTACAACACCCTGTCTTTGTATCACCCCTCTGTTACGTTGTTGATGTCTGGCCACTGCCCACCAACCACTGAGCAACTCTGATGTTGCATTCGTGCTGCTGCTGACACTGCCATATAGCTGCCAACTCTGCATCTACACTGCAACTCCCTCTCATCTGTTGTTGCTGCAACTGCAACTGAAAAGCATCCAAAATAATGTCCCTACTACTAAAGCGGGTTCTCCACCATAACCATTCGTTCTCTGAAATAGACAAACTTGGCTCTCCCTAGAGCTTCCATGAGTATATCTGCAACATGCTCTTTTGTGGGAACATACTATAGCTGGACCGCTCCACGCTGCACACAATCTCTGATGAAATGACACCGAATATCTATGTGTTTCAACCTGTCATGAAACACTGGATTTTCAAAGAGCTCAATGTAACTTTGATTATCATAGTAGACATTGGTCGTCTCCATCTTCTGCCTGAACAAGCTTACTAGCAGCTTCCGCAACCATATAGCTTTGCACATAGTTGTGCTTGCTGCCATATGCTCTGCTTCTACAGCACTCAGTGCTACTGACTTCTATTTCTTGCTACACAAAGAAACCATCCCTAATCTAACGCTGAAGCAGTAACCAGAGGTACTTTTCTTACCCACTGAACTACCTGCCCAATCTGCATCTATAAATCCACATAGTCTAATGTCATCCACTTGGGTATATCTCAACACATACTCGACTATGTTGCGGACATACCTCAAAATATGCCTCGTTATTGCCCAATGTACCCTCTTTGGTTCTACCATAAACTGACAGAGGGTATTGACTACAAAGCAGATATCTAGCCTGGTGTTGACCAGATACATGAGAGAACTGATAAGTTGTGTATACAAGGTGGGGTCGACATCCTTGAGATCTAATGCATCTATCTTCTTCTAGTTGGTGATCATGAGCATAGACATGGGTCTACAATCCTGCATTTTGAACCTCTTCAGAAAATCTGTTGCGTATCTTCCCTGCCCAAGGAAGATCTCCCCGTCCTTTTGCCACACTTCCAATCCTAGGAAATAGTGCATCAACCCCAAATCCTTCATATCAAACTCTGTTGCCAGGTTCCTCTTGCAATCCTCTATGAGCCCTGATGATCCTATCAAGAAGAGATCATCCACAATACTTGGATGAGTGGCTCACCCTCTACCATCAAATAGTAAATGTTGGGATATGGGTCACTCTTGATGAATCCCATCTGCTGCAAGTAGTTGTCAATCCGACCATACCATGCCCTGGGAGCCTGCTTCAGCCGTATAGAGTTTTCTTCAGTCTACACACATGAGCGTGCCTCTCATGTGTCTCAAAGCCCTCTAATTGTTCTATGTACACCTCTTCCTCTATCACCCCGTTCAAGAATGTTGTCATGATGTCCATCTGGTGAATCTGCCATCCCATCTGAGCTGTTAGGGATATAACTGACTGAATAGAACTGTATCTGGCAATTGGGGTGAAGGTCTCCTTATAATCGATCCCTTCTTTCTGTGCATACCCCTTTGCCATGAACCTAGCCTTGTACTTCTCCACGTTGTCATCTGCGTCATACTTGATCTTGTAGATCCATTAAGAACCTACAACTGACCTGTCCTCAGGCCTTGGCACCACCTCCCAAACATCGTCCATCATGATAGAGTTGTATTCTTCTACCATGATATCTACCCACACCTGATGTTGTGCGGCTTCCTAAACACTGAAAGATTTTGCAACCTGAGCTACCAATGCTTGATATCTGCCAGGTTGTTTGCACTCTCTCTTGTTCATCTTAAGAGCTCCAATAAACTCCTCTACATCTCTCAATGTCTGATGAACCTCTCTGTTAGCTCGACCACTAGTAGTGGGAGATTCAACGAGCTCCTCTTCATCCTGCCTCTGTTGCTCCGTCCCTTGAGATCTCACTGGATTCCCTACTCCTGAGCAAATGGTAGTACTGGTTATTGTATTGGATCCCTGTGACTATCCCATTGGTAGTCACAATGGCTTCCCCTGCTGCTAAACCAATGGAGCTTCCGCTGGCTGATTCTGATCCCCTGCAAGCATCTCACGAGATCTCTTGAAAGCTCGATCTTCCATGAACTTTACATCCCGCCTCACTACAATCTTCCTATTGCTAGGAATGTAGATCCTATATGCCTTAGAGGTCTTGCTATACCCAACGAGAAACCCCTTCTCTGCAGTGTGATCCAATTTGATGCGCTTCTCATCTGGCATGTGGCAGCAAGCAACGCTGCCAAAGATCTTGAATTGACTAACTTTTGGCTTCTTCCCTGTGAAGACCCCTTTTGGTATTTTCTTCCCCAATGTGCTATGAGGAGTCCTGTTCTAAATATACATTGTCATGTTACATGCCTTTGCCCATAGAAACTTGGGCAAATCCTCGTCATATAACATTGCTTCTGCAGCCCCAACTATGGTTATGTTTTTCCGCTTTGCTACCCCATTCTGCTGTGGATTATGCGAAGTTGTCCATTCTCTTCTGATACCTTCCTTCGCACAAAAATATGTGAAGCCTTTATTAATATACTCCACCATTATCTGAGCAAAGTGTTGATTTTTGGTAGCATCAGATGTGCTCTAAGCCTCAAAATTTGCAGGGAGACTTGGACACATGTATTCCAGAATACCCAAAAATTATTTTGGGAATTCCACCTGAAGATAGTTTTATTAAAATAATTAATTATTTTTAATGGATGCCTAAGTCTAAACTTAGGAAATTAAAATAATTAAAGGGTATTAATTAAACTAAGGGTGAAACTTCTAGAACAAGTTAAAATGATTTGAGCGATTGATTAGAATCTAATCTGGGTCGTTGATTGATCAACGAGAGGATTATAAGGACTTCGATAGGCATTTGGAAATTGAACCAGGCAAATACTCAGTTGCCCAAGTAGATCGATTTTCTCAGTCGCTGAAGTTTGGCAAGAGAAAATCGAATCAGAGAGAGTTGCAAGTTGAAGAGAGAGGGTATCAACAATATCCGAGAGTGCAGGAAGCAGAGAGAAGACGCAAAGCAAAGAAGGGGCCGCGCAGAGGCAGTGATGCTGGGACTACCCAATCACTGCGCAGACGGTGACACAGTGAGACGCAGTGAAGGCAACAAGTCCTCTCCAGAGTTAGAATTTCACTGTGAAGCGTGAGAAAATTGTCTGTAAAATTTCTCACAAAAATTCCTCTTCCATTCCGCTGGTTGTATCTTGTACATGTGATTTTGTTGAAGATTAATAAAGAAACCCTCATCTGTTGCATCAATTTTCTCACATTGGGTTTTTCTGGGGACAATTGTCCAAAAATAACTACATAATTGTGATTGTACTTGTGCTAGTATTTTTCCTTACATTTACTTTCCGTGTATTTGAATTGCGAAGGCTGTAGAAGAATTTATTTCGATATTTGTTGTAGAAACACTGTGAATAACTTATTTCTGAATTAATAAGTAGAAGAAATAATATTAGCAGCTGCAGTTGGATTTCTATTTAAAAATTTTCACATGGTATCGAAGCTAAGGAGAAGCAAGCGAACAGAACTAGAAGAGCCAGCATTGAACAGAAGTGGGAGTTGCGTAGGCGGCAGATTGAATCCCCAGAGGGACTGCGCAGTCCAGAAGGGCAAAATTTTCGTAGGAAAATCTCTCTTTGGGTGAGTCGACAAAGAAAAATATTTCTAGATCGAAGTTTGCTAGTGACAAAGGGAGCAGCGCAGCAGTCTTCAGGTGGGACGCAGTTTTTGCTGGGCAGAAAAGCGTCAAAAATCTATAAGAAAAATGGCACAAAAAAGGATGGAAAATCATGATGTCTCTAAATTATCTTCCAAATTGGAGGAAGAATTTGCATGCTTGTCAAGTTCAGCGTTGGCATATGTTTGGTATATTGATAACAAGGCTTCAGCTCACATGACTGGAGTACAAGAATACTTCTCGAGCTATCAAGAAGAGCAGATGGATTTCCATATCACTATGGGAAACAGAACAAAGTGCACTCCAGTAGGGAGAGGCACCATAGCATTTTAGACTGAAGCAGGAACTAGCACCTGAGCCACTAATGTTCTACATGTGCCCGAGTTAGGAATGAATCTAATTTCAGTGTCCCAGTTACAGGACAAGGGATACGATGTATACTTCATTGGAAGGAAATTATACATCAAACATCCAAGCTGGAAGAAGATGAGACAAATTGGAGCTCGAAGCAAAAGACTATATAGATTGCAGCTCGAGTCTCCAATGGCACTAATAGGCAGCAACCATAATGGCGAGAAGCAACTGAGTGAACTATGACACAGGAGAATGGGACACTTACACCATGGGGCACTGAGGATGCTCAGAGAGACTGTTACAGGAATACCAATCCTCAGTACTGAACATGATGATGTATGCAGAGGATGCATACTAGGGAAGTACGCTAAGGCAACTTTTTCCAGAAGTAACAACAGAGCGAAAGGCGTATTGGGATTGATACACTCAGATATTTGTGGCCCAATGTCCATGAGAACTCTTAGTGATGGCGAATACTTCATCACCTTTATGGATGATCATTCTAGAAAAACCTGGATCTATTTCTTAAAGACCAAGGATGAGGTCTTTGATCGGGGCAGAGAGTTTAAGGCTCTCGTAAAGAACATGACAGGGAAAAAGATAAAGGTATTGCGTTCAGATAATGGTGGAGAGTATACGGACAAAGACTTCACAGACTTCTACACAAAGGAGGGCATCAAAAGAGAATGGACAACTCCATATAATCCAGAGCAGAATGGAGTAGCAAAGCAAAAGAATAGAACTATTGTCAAGGCGACAAAGGCTATGTTGTATAACCAAGACTTGCCTAGATTCTTATGGGCAGAAGCATGCAACACAGTGGTGTATATCCAAAATAGAACTCCTCATAGAGCATTGGGGAAGAAAATGCCTGAAGGAGACTTCACAGGGAAGAAGCAGGAAGTGAGTCATCTCAGGATATTCGGACGTGTGGCATATTGTCATATTCTAGATGAGAAGCGTAGTAAACTGGATCAGACTGCAGAAAAGAGGCACCTCGTAGGATATAGTTAGACCTTGAAGGCATACAAAATCTACATTCCTAGCAGCAAGAAGATTGTAGTAAGACGAGATGCAAAGTTCATGGAGGATAGAGCTTTCGGGAAATCTCGAGAGATGCCAGCAGAAGATCAGTCAGTCGATGTCCCATTAGTCCAACAACAACAGGGGCAGTAAGGAGGACAAGCAAGAAGACAGACAACAGGATCGAACACAGTGACCAGCACCAATATTTCCTCAGAAGTAGGAAATCCAAGCAGTTCTCAGCAGATAGAACAACGGGAATAGGAGGGATATTTCATTGAGCCTCCCACCACCAGTGGTAGAACTAGCAGGGAAGTACGGCAGACGCTGAGGGACGCAGAGGAGTTTGTCAGAGCTCCTAGAACTGAGAAGAGGTGGCATAGACAACCTAACAAGTACCAAGCTTTGGTAGCACAGGTTGAAGAACCCTCCAGCTTTCAGGAAGTCATACAACACCAAGTTTGGGTGGATGCCATGGTAAAAGAGTATAGTTCTATCATGACAAATGATGTCTGGGAAGTGGTACCTAGACCAGAGGAAAGATAAGTTGTAGGATCAAAGTGGATCTACAAGATCAAGTATGTTCCAAATGGCAGTATAGAGAAGTACAAGACAAGGTTCGTGGCAAACGGGTACGCACAAAAGGAAGGAATAGACTATGAAGAGATCTTCGCCCCAGTAGCTAGATATACCTCTATTAGATCCGTTATATCCCTTGCAGCTCAAATGGGATGCGAGATTCACCAGATAGATGTTAAGACAGCATTCTTGAAGGGGGTGATAGAAGAAGAGGTGTATATAAAACAGCCCGAAGGCTTTGAAACTCATGAAAAGAGAACTCATGTATGCAGGTTAAAGAAAGACATGTATGGGCTCAAGCAGGCACCCGAGCATGGTATGGTCGGATTGATAGTTACTTGCAGCAATTGGGATTCGTCAACAGTGATGTTGATCCCAATCTCTACTATCTAATGGTGGAGAATGAGCCACTTATTTTGGTATTATATGTGGATGACTTGTTTCTAGCAGGGTCATCAAGGCTCATAAAGGACTACAAGAAGAATCTTGAAGTTGAATTCGACATGAAGGATATGGGGTTGATGCATTATTTTCAAAGGTTGGAAGTTTGGCAGAAGAATGGGGAGATATTCCTTGGGCAAGGAAGATATGCTACAAATGTCCTAAAGAGATTCAGAATGCAAGATTGTCAGCCCATGGCTACACCAATGATCACCAACTAGAAGAAAATAGTGCATCAGACAACAAGTGAATCCCACCTTGTACAGACAGCTCATTGGGTCGCTCATGTATCTGGTCAACACTAGGCCAGACATTTGCTTCATTGTCAATACCCTTAGTCAGTTCATGGTGGAACCGAAAAGGGTGCATTGGGCAGTAGCTAGGCACATTCTTAGATATGTGCGTGGAATAGTCGGATATGGATTAAAATACACCCGAGGAGATGACTTCATATTGAACGGATTCACAGATGCAGATTGGAAGGTAGTTCAGTAGACCAGAAAAGTACCTCTGGGTATTGCTTCAACGTTGGATGAGGAATGATATCTTGGTGCAGCAAGAAGTAGAAGTCGGTAGCCCTAAGCTCAATAGAAGCAAAATATATGACGGCTAGCACAACTACATGCGAAGCTATATGGCTTAGAAAACTACTTTTGAGTTTGCTCAGGAAGAGGATGGAAGCGAGCAGTATTTTCTGTGATAATCAGAGTTGTATTAAACTCTCTGAGAATCCAGTATTTCATGATCAGTCGAAACACATAGATATCAGATGTCACATATCAAAGACTGTGTTCAGCGTGGAGTAGTACAACTGCATTATGTCCCCACAGGAATTCAAGTAGCAGACGTACTCACAAAAGCTCTAGGAAGAGCTAAGTTCATCCAGTGCTGGGAGTAGATAGGTATGGTAGAGAACCTGTTTAAATAGCAGAAATAGATGGTTTCTCAGTTGCAGCAGCAGCAGATGAGAGGGTTGCAATGCAAATGTAGAGCTGACAGTGGCAGGGCCAGCGGAAACACGGATGTAACATTTGCATAGTAGTTGGTGAGCAGTGATGTCAGACATCAGCAGCGCAGAGGGTGATGTTACAAAGTCAGAGTGATGCTTCAACTGGTTGCATTAGTAGAGCACATTCCTCGCTAAGAAGGAGTGTTGATTTCTAGTAGAATCGGATATGCACTAAGCCTCAAAATTTGCAAGGACGCTTGGACACGTATTCCAGAATACCTAGAATTGTTTTGGGAAATTCCACCCGGAGACAGTTTTATTAAAATAATAAATTATTTTTAATGGATGCGTAAGTCTAAACTTAGGAAATTAAAATAATTAAAGGGTATTAATTAAAATGAGGGTGAAACTTCTAGAAGAAGACGAGGATCAAGTCAAAATGATCTCAGCCATTGATTAGAATCTAATTTGGGTCGTTGATTGATCAACTAGAGGATTATAAGGACTTCGATGGGCATTTGGAAATTGAACCAGGCAGATACTCAGTTGCCCAAGTAGATTGATTTTTTCACTGGTTGAAGTTCGTCAAGAGAAAATCGAATCAGAGTGAGAGTTGCAAGTTGGAGAGAGAGGGTATCAGCAATAGTCGAGAGTGCAGGAAGTAGAGAGAAGATGCAGAGCAGAGGAGGGAGAACATAGAGGCAGTGACACTAGGACTGCGCAAAAGGTGACGCAGTGAGGGCAACAAGTCCTCTCTAGAGTCAGAATTTCACTATGAAGCGTGAGAAAATTGTCTGTAAAATTTCTCACAGAAATTCCTCTTCCATTTTGTTGGTTGTATCTTGTATATGGGATTTTGTGGAAGATTAATAAAGAAACCCTCATCTGCTGCACCGGTTTTCCCACATTAGGTTTTTCTGAGGACAATTGTCCAAAAATAACTGTGTAATTGTGATTGTACTTGTGCTAGTATTTTTCCTTACATTTACTTTCCGCATATTTGAAATGTGAAGCTGCAGTAGAATTTATTTTGATATTTGTTGCAGAAACACTGTGAATAACTTATTTCTAAATTAATAAGTAGAAGAAATAATATTAGTCACTGCAGTTGGATTTCTATTTAGAAATTTTCACACAAAGCACCTTCTTTGTTGTCGTATTATCCATGAGAGCCTTAAACTCCCAGAAACGATTGAAGACCTCATCCTTGGTCTTCAAGAAGTAGATCTACGTTTTCCTAGAATGGTCATCAATAAAGGTGACGAAGTATTCGGCACCACTGAGAGCTCTAGTGGACATCGAGCCACAAATATCTGTGTATAAGTCCTAACATGCCGTCTGTTTTGTTGTCACTTCTTGGGAATGTTGCCTTAGCATACTTCCCAAGTACGCATCCTCTGCACACATCATCGTGTTTCGTGCCAAGTTCTGGAACCCTTGTTACTAATTCTCTGAGCATCTTGAGTGTTCCATGGTGTAAATGTCCCATTCTCCTATGCCATAACTCATTCAATTCCTTCCTTGCTCCTGACTCCCTCTGAAAATCAATCGTACCTCTCCCTACTGGAGTACACTCCATTATGTTTCCCATCGTAATCTGAAAGTCCATCTGCTCCTTGTAGCTAGAAAAATATTCTCTAACCCCTGTCATGTGAGCTAATGCTCTACTATCTATATACCAGACACCCTGTGAAGTTGATCCTGACAAGCAAGTAAATTTGTCCTCCAACCTCGAAGACAAATCTGAAGCCTCCTGAATGTCAATTTTGTCCATGGTCATAGAAAAGACAAGTTTGTGTGTTATTCCCCATGTTGATTCTGCAGCTGCAAAACCCTCTGTGTCCAACCAACAAATTTGCTTATCAAAAATATGAGCTATTGCTACTCCTCTGAACAACGAAATTCCCTTCTCTGCTTCTAAGCTTCCCAGTTGATCACTCATGCTCTAATACCATTTGAAAATTTCATATATTGAGGCAATTGGAAATTATTCTTCTAAGTGAAAATTTAATTGTACAATTTATTTTCTACGACAAACAATGAATAAAATCACAACTGCAATTTTCACAATAAAAACACTGCGGAAAAATAGAAAGCTGGAAACTGAGAAATACTAACACAAAAAATTTCACACCCTTATTTTTGGACAATCGTCCCCGGAAAAACCAGTGCAGGAGATGCGGGTTTTATTATTATTATGCAACAAAAATTCTGAGTACAATAGAATGATGCCAAACTGGGCTATCTATCAGAGAGAAACACCGGCCAAAATATCTGAGGGAATTTTACCCTCCGCTCTGTCGATATCTGGTAGCATCAGATGTTCTCTAAGTCTCAAATTTTGCAAGGAGGCTTGGGCACATGTATTCCAAACAACCCAAAAAGTGTTTTGGGAAATTCCACTCAGAGATAGTTTTATTAAAATAATAATTATTTTTAATGGGTCACTAAGTCTACTTGGGAAATTAAAATAATTAATGGATATTAATCTAACTGTGGGCGTAATTTCTAGAAGAAGACGATGATCAAGCATAAATGATCTTAGCCATTGATTAGCTTCTAATCTAGGTCGTTGAATGTCAACGAGAAGATTATTTAAGGAGAAAGACACACCGAATAGAGTTCAGAAGATCGAATTTCTGAAGCAAAGCAACTGCCGAAGAGAAATTCGAAGTGAGCTTTTGCAATGAGGAGCAGGGATAGTTATGGTTGGAGATTTCACCTGATCCGGGAATACTCAGCAGAGCAAGCAGAGAGAGATCCTAGAGAGGCAACACAGAGCCAGAAGAGGTTGACGCGAGGCCACGTAGAGGCAACGTAGGTTGACACAGAGGCAGCGCAAAAGCCTTGAGGGAGTCTGAAATTTGTTGGAGGATTCAATTTCTGTAGCTGGAAGCCGGGGTGTGAGACCGGGAGAGCAGGACTCAAAATCTCATAGGCAAATCGATCAGCTGGGAAGAGTGGCGCAGATCCTAAACAATGTGACACTGGGCTGATGCAGACACTACGCAGAGGCAACCAGGGGTTGTTCATTCAAGGGTTGCATCAGCTAGCACTTCCAATGATAGTGTGAGGTAATCTCACAGATCTCTCTGTCAGTGATAGTCTATGTAATTGGATTGTCAATAAGTCATCCAGAGGTTGTATTCAAAAATTACTATTGCATAATAATAAAACCCTCAGAGTCATTGCACCGGTTTTCCCGCATTGGGTTTTTCTGGGGACATTTGTCCAAAAATAACTGTGTAGATGTGTGTTGCATCTCTTTCTTGTTCAGTCTCTTGTTTCCGCATATAATTTAATTAAGTGAAGGCTGCAGTTGTATTTAATTCGATATTTACTGTAGAACACAACAAATAACTTGTATGGATTAACAAGTAGGAGAAGTAACATCAGTTTGCTGCAGTAGGGATTTCGGGATTAGGAATTTTCACATGGTATCAAAGCAGTGCAGGTGAAGCAAGAAGAACAGTGCCAGAGAACCCAACGCTAAGCAAAAAAGGAGGTAGAAACAGCTGCAGGAGGCAACAGTTCAAATCCTCAGAGGGGCTTGCGCAGTCCTAGCCAGAGGGCTGAATTTCGAGGCAGTCTTCTCTGAGTGAGCCGACAGAGAGAAGGGCTTCCAGATCGAAATCTTGTCGGGGCAGAGGGAGCAACGTTGAGCCTCTGCACGAGGACGAGCTAGTGGGACGCAATTTTTCTGCAGGTCGTTTTGCTGGGCAGAAAGGCGTCAGAAGAGAACAGATAAACAGTGAGGGAATTTTTCCTTAGTAGACTTCCTGCCAAGAAGTTTGTTTTCTTATTGGCTAAGGAGCAGCAGTTCGACATTTTCGTGGCAGAGATGGCAACCAATGGGCTGAGAGATCGGGACAGGTTGGATGGAACTTCCAACTACATCATCTGGAAGGCAAGAATGTCATTCCTTCTAGATGAGCATTCTCTCAAGACCTATGTCGATAGCATGGTGGTTGAGCCTGCAGATCCAGATTCATTGAAGAAGTACAAGGCAGAAATGGCAAAGGCAAAGAGAATGATCCTCGATAGAGTGAAGGATCATGTAATCTGTCACATCGCTAGCAGAGGAATTGCTAAGGAGATGTGGGATGTGTTGTCTACGTTGTATCAAGGATCTTCCGAGCAGCAGAAGATGTACTTAGAGCAAACACTGAGATCTACACAGATGCAAAAGGGGGGGCGCATAGATCTGTTCCTCACGAAACTTCAGGAGGCCCGTGACGAGTTAGCAACTCTGGGGTCTACACCTCAAGGTTCCGAGATGGTGAGACTAGCCCTAAACTCAGTCTCAGAAGAGTGGCAAGTCTTTGTCCAGAGCATCCTGGGCAGGGCAGCATTCCCAAACTAGAATAGTCTGTGGGCAGCTCTCAAGCAGGAAGAACTGAGGAGAGAACTAGTCAAGTGTAAGCTTGACGGAAACAACAGCAGTGGGTCGAAGCCCAAGGAGGAGGAAGAGAATGCAGCCCTTGCATCCAAGGGTCAGCTGGAGTAGCGGAGGCAGAAGGACATCTCGAATATCAAATGCTTCAGGTGTTGTGAAATGGGTCACTATGCAACACAGTGTCCTCTCAGGAAGAAGGACAAAGATGAGAAGCACGATCCAAAGGTTGCACCCGCGAAGATTAAGGAGGAGTTTGCCATGACAGCCGAGATACCTCCAGGAGGGAGGTGGATTGATTTAGAGTTGAGTTCGAAAGAGCTATAGATGGGCAGGATCCTTGAGGAGCCCACCTCTCGAATCAATTCCTTGCTACGGGAGCCCAAATCAGTAGTAGCAGGATGGACCAGTGTTAGTTGTTGCAGAGGAGTGCAAGAGTGATAGTTGTAGTGGCTAGAACGCCAAGTCTGAGTAGCGTAGTCTAAAGGTGCAGCAGTGCAAGGAGGAACAATGCAGTAGCAGCAGCAGCACAGTGGTTTCAAAAGGATAGCGTGGGACTAGCAGCAGTCAGATCTTCGGCATCGAGATGCATCTATGCTAAAAACTTGTTCAATAACTTGGGATGTTTTTCAGTTGTTGATGCAGTAGCAGCAGCAGTTGGAAAATGTTGCAGTGCAGATGCAGCTGGCAGTGGCAGTGCCAGCTACAACACGGATGCAGAATTTGAGAAAGAGTTGCTGTACAGATGCAGTGTTGACAATGGCAGGGTCAGCAGCAATACAGATGCAGCGTTTGCATAGTAGTTGGTGGACAGCATGTCAGACATCAACAGTGCAGAGACCGATGTTATGAAGTCAAGGTGATGCTTCAGTGGGAGGCATTGCTAGAGCATATTCCTCGCTAAGAGGGCGTGTTGATTTTTGGTAGCATCAGATGTGCTCTAAGTCTCAAATTTTCTAGGGAGGCTTGGGCACATGTATTCAAAGAAACCAGAAAGCGTTTTGGAAAATTCCATCCGGAGACAATTTTATTAAAATAATAAATTATTTTTAATGGGTCCCTAAGTCTAAACTTAGGAAATTAAAATAATTAATGGGTATTAATCTAAATGTGGGTGTAACTTCTAGAAGAAGACGAGGATCAAGCAGAAATGATCTTAGCCATTGATTAGCTTCTTATATGGGCCGTTGAATGTCAACGAGAAGATTATTTAAGGAGGCTTGAGGGTCATTTGGAAGACACACCGAATAGAGTTTAGAAAATCGAATTTTTGAAGCAGCGCAACGGTTGGAGAGAAATTTGAAGTGAGCTTTTGTAGTGAGGGGCAAGGATAGTAGTAGTTGGAGATTTCTCCTAATCCGGGAATACTCAGCAGAGGATGCAAAGAGAGATACTAGAGAGGCGGCGCAAAGCCAGAAGAGGCTGACACAAGGCCATGCAGAGGCAATGTAGGTTGACGCAAAGGCAGCACAGAAGCCTTGAGGAAGTCCAAAAATTGCTGGAGGGTTAGATTTCTGTAGTTGGAAACCGAGTGTGAGACCGGGAGAGAAGAACTCATAATCTTGGAGGCAAATCGATCAACCGGGAAGAGTGACACAGATCCTAGACAGTGTGGTGTTGGGCTGACGCAGACACTACACAGAGGCAACCAAGGGTTGTTCATTCAAGGGCTGGATCAGCCAGGACTTCTAGTGATAGTGTGAGGTAATCTCACAGAGCTCTCTATCAATGATATTCTTTGTAAGTGGATTTTTAGGAAGGCATCAAGAAATTGTATTCAAAAATTACTACTGCATAATAATAAAACCCTCGGAGCTGCTACACCGGTTTTCCCGCATTGGGTTTTTCTGGGGACATTTGTCCAAAGAATACCTATGTTGATGTGTGTTGTATCTCTTTCATGTTCAATCTCTTGTTTCCGCATATAATTTAATTAAGTGAAGGTTGAAGTTGTATTTACTTTGACATTTACCATAGAAAACAGTAAATAACTTGAATGGATTAACAAGTAGGAGAAGTAACATCAATTTGTTGCAGTAGGGATTCCGTGTTTAGGAATTTTCACACTGCAAGCAATCTCAGCTCAGTCTAGGCTCAGAAACTAAACCCTGGAATGATATGCGTCAGTGCAGGCCTTGCACATTCCCTTTTACGCTCAACCCAGAACTCCCTTTGAATTAGACGTCTCCCTGTCTCTGTCACTAGAAGTCTCTGGCCAGGCCCTCTAGAAATTTTCCTAGCCTATGACACTTGAAACAACCTGCTCCATAACCAAATTGAACTGCCCCTCTTGAGGCACTACGCAGCCCTGCATAGCCTCCTAGACAATAATTTCAGCCTCCTTTGCCAACTCCTTCGAAAATGGAAACTCCTCCAAAAAATCTCTATGTTGCCCCTCTGCCACCTGCTACTCGATCTCGCTGTTGAATCACATGCTACTGGAAAATCGAACAGCCTAGATCACTGACTATCTGCAACTGGTGTATTCTCCATCTACTCATCGACTTCTTCTTTTAATCCTCCGTTGGAGCACCAACGGCCAAAATTAGAACTTAATCAAGGGCCAAATTAATTCCTTGTCGATTCGTGTGAATTTCTAGAGAACTCTCACCTTATCTCAATTAATATTGATTAATTAACCATATTCCCTAAGTTTATACTTAGGAAATATTTAAAAATCGGCTAATAATCTAATTGAGCCATCTCTAGGTGGAATTTCCATAAATGGTTTTTGGGTTTTGGAGATCTCATGTGTTTTAGCCTCTCCACAACGTTTTGAGACTAGAACACCTCCGATGCTACAAAAAATAATAGGGACAAGACTTCACAAAACTTTGTTTCTACAATCAATCTATTATGATTGTCATAAATTATATGGCAATTTGTCTGATGCCTACCGTCAACCATTGGAGCATATTCTGGCTGTGTTTGAACTTTGAAGTGTGAATAAAAGATCAAGCCATGGCAGTTCCTTTGATGTGTTGTGTGGCAAATTTGCTAGTCATCCCATCCATAAAGAAAGTGGTGATTGTTGGTCCAAAATCAACACCAAACTTTGAATCTCTCGTGGTTGCGAGCCATGCACCTTATGACCCAAACAAAACTATAATTCAGATTGATCCTAACAATAAAGAAGGTATCTAATTCCGAGCCACATCAAGAAATCAGGAATTTATTCACCATCAAAATATTGCATCCTCGAACAGAAAGTGAATCATGAACATTGCACACTTGATTCAATGAGACAATTGTTAGCAAAGCATTCTCAACAGAAAATATTAGTGTCGCATGCTTCAGCGGTGGTCTAGGGCTTCTAACATCGACTGAGAAATTCAACAGCAGAGGTTATTCAAGGCTCCATTGTTAATTTATTAAACAGCCTGCAGTGATGATGAAAAATATGGATTGGTACATAGTTTGGGTTCTGACAAGGGTTCTAAGCGTATAGAATTTGTCACAGCAGTGAACCCGTTGACACCGTTGTTCTCAAGGTAGCCACTTTGAATTTCAAAAGAAATGAGGCATAGGTCCATCCAAGGTTGTTTCGGCCATTCCTGTGTTGGTCAAATCTTGTGAAGCCACGACTGTCGAGCACATATCACTTCTCCAAGCCTTGAAGTCGATTGACACAGTTGGAATGAGCCGCATGGTTTCTTTCGTTGCAAAATCGTGGTTCCACGCAGTCTGAACTCCATCTTAGCACATTGTTAATTAGCCATGGCACAAAGCAAGGAGTTGGGTTTGGTCAACAATGAGAAAAAAATCTATTGTATAACGGGTACGAATGGGCATGTTGACCATTTGTCAAATGTTACATTTTTTTTTAAAGGAGTGAGACATTCAAGAGGATGTGGGAGATTGGACTTCATTATAATTCTCATTGTATATGTGGCTTTGTCCACCTACCTTTTTTTTATTATCATTTTTTTAGTTAAGAAAAAGACTAAGTGTTTTTGGACTAAGTCTTCTCATAAAAAATAATAATATTTTATTGTAAAGGAGTTACAGCCTCCTATAAAGAAGTGATTTTTTCATCTGTAATCATGGTTGGAGAATGGGAGTATTCCTCTCCATGGAGATTAATAGAAAAATTCTTTTGTTCATGGGTGTCGTATTTTTCAAGTTGATTCTTCTATGCTTCTTCTAAGTTTTTGCCTCTAATTCATGCTTTAATTAGGTTAATTTTGCAGCGATAGATCGGTGATCACAAAATGACTTTAGCGATCCAGCGAGTGATATTGTCAACGGGAAGGGGAGGTCTAAGCTTCTAGGCTCTTCATCTCTCCCTTAGCTCTCATCAAAATATACATATTTTCAAGTGTTGGACAATCCCTTTTAAGAGGAATCTTCAATTGAATCTGTGGGATATTGGTGACAGTTGTTAGTATAGTGTTTGGGGCATCTCGAATGAGCAGGTCCTCCTAATGAAGCCATGTTCCTTGTGGGTTAGCCTAGACTAGTTTGAGTGGCATTGTTTCACCCCTAACTCCTAACCCATCAAGTCCTAAAGGAAGAGCTTACAAAGAGGGGGTTATGATTGCGACCCCGCCTATTGCCCTTGAATAATTGGCATCGGTCTTCATATCCTTCCATCACCCTCATTTTTTTTTTCCTATACAAAAACCCAAACTTTATTTCACTAGGGCCATCTTTTGACATCACCTTGCATTCTTTTATTAAGCCCTAGTGATCCTAATAGGGGAGCCCCCCTTGGAGCCAAAGAGAGTTGGTCGAAAGATAATCAAGATAGGTTGTTGAGGTCATAATGGGTGACCTATCCAAATGCCACTTGGATTGTGCGGCATGGTTTGGAGCTTTTATCATCTTAGCGCACAACTTGCAGAGGTAACAGGCTACAAGGAAGCTAGAAGGCAACTTTTTGCTGCAAAATAGATGCAATACAACAAAGGTTTAGGAATGAGGCATCATCAATGCCCTGTTCCAGACACTTGTGATTCCTGAATAGCACAAAGAAAATAATAGTTCTACACTGATCCCTGCACCCACCAGGGAGCTCAGTGTCCATGTTATGACCACAAGGGGGGACTATATTGGCTCAAATGTATATGGTATGACCACAATGGGGGCCATATATGGGGTTAAATGTACAAATACTATGTAAAAGTATATATAATAGGATCATCCTAGTGATGAAGGTGCAACATGGGCAATGTGTGAATAGGCATATATAAATAGCATATAGTTATTATTGAGAATAGGTGATTTCAATGTATGAATGTATTTAGGTATTTGGAGGAATCCCTTCTATTATTATCTATATTGGAGGTGTTCACCACGCTCACATTGGTGTATATGGTGTGTACTCTTGATTTTTTTGTCTTTGCATCATAATATTTGGTATCAGAGCATGCAAACCTAGGGTTTCGTTCCTTCACAAATGTCATCTTGGTATTTTCGCTATAACCTTTTTTATAGGAGTTTTCATGGTGAAATTTTAAGCATAGCGGGGTGGAAGGAGGGGGAGGGATTCTTTTCAACCTCGATGGAGATCTCTTCCATCGTCATCTTAGGGGACTCCCTCATCACAATTCAGTTCCTCCACTTGAGCTCTCTTCCTAACAACAATCTTCTCTGTCAGTTTCACCAAAGAATCTACAACACTCCTGACTCCTTTGCAAATAAGAGTTTCTTTCATATTCTCCGCAATCAAAACCATGAAGTTGATGCCCAAGCAAATATCGCTTGCCAATTGAAAGACAATATGAGATTAATAATGGAAGTTCATTCCATGAAGTCTAAAAACAAGTTGATCGTCTCTTCAATAAACTTTAGAATTCAAGATTTAATCATACAAGGGAACACCCATATCAGAGATGACGGAAGTGAAACCTCATGCATCATCCTTCCGAAGCAAGTCCTTTTGAATGACATAGTTGTGATCTCAATAAGGTGTCACCCTTTTGTCCTTCTCGCGTTGCTAGCAGCTATCTTGAATAGAGGCCAAGGTCGCAGTCATGAGTTCCACGAGCCAAAATTTCCTCCCTAGATCAGTCAACATATAGAGATGGGACAACAGAGGACGGAATAAGCGCATGCATTTAAAGCTGGCACCTTCCCCTGGAACGCAGGAGATCCAAGAAATTCTATCTGCACTCATGCCAAATGATTCCAGGCTTCTTACGCAGATGGTGGATTGTAATCTCTCACACAGCCAATCTGGTGGCCATAAATATGAGAAGAGGGCAGGTAAATTCCTTTATAGCAAATTTGAGCTTAATTCTTTGGGCACCTTGAAGCTTCCTATTAAATTTTCTTAGGGATATATTGCTCTTTGCTTTAGATAATTGCATTTCAACATTTGCATATTAAATTCACTCCATAGAATCATATCATTATTCAGATTTACAACATTATTCAACATCATATGCAATTATATAGAAAGAACAACATCATCATCAATGCAGTAGAACATAAGGGAACAATAGAAAAAAAGCATTCACACATAGAGACACCAGGATTGGTCGGAGACTAGGGCAAACCCCACTATAGTAAAAACCCTTTTAAATTCTTCTTCTTATTAGAATGTCACTGAATGATTCAGCAAAGAGTGTACAATGATTCATATCTTTATCCATACAACTATCCAGCGAAAATCAACTAAACAACATCATGAGATGAACCCAACAATGCCAATAATCAAAACCCTGATTCGGAAGCCTGCAATTAACTGTCACTGTCTGCGGTAAATCGTCGAACTCTACGGTCAACAAACAGAATCTTCGGTCAATTGAAAAATTCAACCCTTAGATACCAAATGCATGCAGAAAGTGATGTGTGTGCCACTAAAACCTTCCAACCACACGCATGGGCCTACGTGTCTGCGGTTATAGCCGAAAATTGCCTGTTACAAGCCTGTGGTTGTGACCCAAAACCCTATACATGTGTGCGAGCTTCAGACCCTCCAATTTCAGACCTATGCGAGCCAATCTCCACAAACTACCTGAGCCAAAACCAAAGAAGAGAATAGAAGGATGCTTCATGATCATGTCCAAATGAGGTTGAGGTCATTTATAGACTTCCAAGAGTGCCCAATTTGCTTTAGGGCCACCTAATCAAATATGCACATGTGGGATTTAATTCAAAAATACACTTTCCCTTGTCCAGACTCCAAATTAAGTGCTTCAATAGTCAAAATTGGTCCTTTCAAAAAGAGGAATCTCGTCTCATGGTTGTCATTGAGCTGCCAAATTAACACCCCTCTCATCTAGGGAGAAATTCCAACTGTATCATGTAACCATTGTAAGAATCCTGTCGTCAAATCATATCCCCATCTCAAGAATCTCATCATCAAGTGTCATCGCTCCTCATCTTGGTTCATCTCTGCTTATCCCTACTCATCTCTTGCTTGTCTCTGCTCATACGCTGAACATTCTCGAATCTAATAGAAGAAGAATTTCACATCAGAGGGGAACCTAAGCTACCACCGTCTATCCATCGAGGAGCCACTCTACCACCCGGAATCACTACCAGTGAGGAGCCCAATGGTACCACCTGGGAAACCTCTACCAACAGGGAGCCAATGCTATGACCCGGGAAACTCTACCAGTATGGAGCCAATGCTACAGCCCGGGAAACTCTGCAAGTGGGGAGACAATGCTACAACCCACGAAACTCTACCAGCGAGATGCTAATGCTACGACCCGGGAAACTCTGCTAGCAATATAACCCAGGAAACTCTGTCGGCGAGGAGCTTGTTAGTGTCAGTCTTTCCAGCCTTCCTCCGTGATCAAATATGCTCTTACAAAGTGATTTTGAAGTGTCAAGGTCAAATTTTGTCATTTCAGTGAGTCTTCAAGCAAAATTTGGTCACTAGGCATTAGGTCTAGGGTTTGCTCTCACTCTAAAGTTGCCCAAATGCCAATCTATGTCACTATTCAGCTGAGTCTATCATCATTCATAGGGTTGTCATTATCATGCCAGTGTCTAATGAGTCATTTTACATCTTGTTCATGCTTCAGTTGTGCCCAGGCAAGGTCATTTCCCTCTCCTAGGGTTTTGAAGCCATTTTCTCTCGAATGGTCAAATCATTGGCAAAACTTGTTTCCTGATGTTCATACACCTTCCCCTATCCTTCATGTACCTTATCAAACACTTCTCATCCCTTAGATCCGCCAAATTCCTCATTTTTGCACAAACCCTAGTTTCTAGCTACAACTTGGCAATTTTCTAGGTTTGGCCTGTGATTTTCCCTTTTGGACCCCTTCCCCTCACTCAATCTCTGAGATTCCATTTTCCCCTACTTCCTAACATCCCTCCCCACTCCCAAAAATTTCCCCAAGAATTTATAATCCCCCTATCCCCTTCATTTCGCTTCATTTCGACAGAATTCCTTGTTTCACACATCGGGGCAAGTTTCACTCAAATGATGTTTCAAAGCAGTCAAAGATAAATTTTGGAAAACTGAGAGAGGATTTTTTCCACAACATGCCAAAGAAGAAAAACCTCCTTCATTTTTTGCACAGGTGTCATATTTTAAAGAAATGTCAAAAATACCGGCAAGAACGAAGGTGCTCCAAGGACGGTTGGCCAAAACACAAAAAAAAAAGGAAAACGCCCGATCCGCTCCAAATTTTGGCCAAAGCCTCTTTGACTGAGCATGGTACTTGATTGAGGACTTCCAGCCCAAATTTCAAGAAATTTGGAGAAAATTTTGTCATTTGTGAATTTTTGGGAATTGTACAGGTTTTGGCCATTTGAGTGGTCTCACCTCGCACGCGACCAGTCATGGGGACAGCTCAGAACGAGGAAAAATATACATTTTTGGAATTTTCATGCAAAAATACACTTTCCTATGGATGGGTTTCAGATTTTATGAAGATTTGGGCTTCCAAAAGCTCAAAATACATGCAAATTTTGACTTTCTGCCCCTTTTTTGAGTTGCAGAAAGCTATCTTCGGAGAAATGACTTTTGAGGGGACAAATCAACTCCAAATTTAGAAATTCCAGTGGGGTTGGAAAGTAGACTCACAGACCTTTCCAATGAGCTATCTTGCACCTAATGTGGACACAGGGAAGGCCCTCAAATAGAGCTTCCAATGCGCGCAACCAGTCAAAGTGAGGGGCGCGACCACTCTGGGAAATTTGCCTGTTTTGACCAGTTCGGCCAGCAAAACACTGTTTTCACCTTGGTTAACTTTTGAGGCATGTAAATGATGGATTTTTGTGTAATTTTCATGGCACTTAGATACTTTTACCCTCCTTGAACACTTCTAGAAGTTTCCTTGATGTAAATGGTAAATATTTAATGCATGGATAGGTTTCCTAAGTTTTAGAGGCAAGTTGTTTTGACTGCCTATTATCTAGTGATTAGTTTAGAATTAGTTGAAACAGCTCCTAGGAAGCTGAGCTCGACCCTTAGAGGTGGGGAAAGGAGTTAGATCTTCTATATTATGCCTTCTCTTACTCATTTTCATGGTTGGACTCTAGAGGGAGAAGCTCTATTGTATATTTTAATTATATCTCTGCAATTTGAGGAAAAGGAAGGCCAGGATTTTGCAGACATCATTGTGGATTCTTATGGATTATTGTGCTGATGGTGTGTTTCCTACTTGTCATTGTAAGTGTGTTTATGTGTTACATCTCTCATTCTACTGCTGCTAATTAAACAAAAGAAGTGATAAAGTTTGAATTCATGCATGCCATGCTCAACTTTCAATTTTGTTTAATATTTATGTTTTCCACTGT